>CAMPDV010001041.1:0-142929 GCA_946699065.1 Loxodes magnus
TCAAGACAGGTACCTGTAAGACCATGAGTGGTCACGCAGCTTCAGTATAATCTGTGGCTATATCCAGTGATTCAGAGTTCATTGTATCGGGAAGTGGAGATTATACGGTGAGACTATGGAACGTCAAGACAGGTACCTGTAAGACCATGAGTGGTCACACTGGTCATGTATGATCTGTGGCTATATCCAGTGATTCAGAGTTCATTGTATCGGGAAGTCGAGATAATACGGTGAGACTATGGGACGTCAAGACAGGTACCTGTAGGACCATGAGTGGTCACACTAGTTATGTATATGCTGTGGCTATATCCAGTGATTCAGAGTTCATTGTATCAGGAAGTCGAGATAATACGGTGAGACTATGGGACGTCAAGACAGGTACCTGTAGGACCATGAGTGGTCACACTAGTTATGTATATGCTGTGGCTATATCCAGTGATTCAGAGTTCATTGTATCAGGAAGTCGAGATAATACGGTGAGACTATGGGACGTCAAGACAGGTACCTGTAAGACCATGAGTGGTCACACTAGTAATGTATATGCTGTGGCTATATCCAGTAATTCAGAGTTCATCGTATCGGGAAGTCATGATTAGACGGTGAGACTATGGGACGTCAAGACAGGTACCTGTAAGACCATGAGTGGTCACACTAGTAATGTATATGCTGTGGCTATATCCAGTGATTCAGAGTTCATTGTATCAGGAAGTCGAGATAATACGGTGAGACTATGGGACGTCAAGACAGGTACCTGTAAGACCATGAGTGGTCACACTAGTAATGTATATGCTGTGGCTATATCCAGTAATTCAGAGTTCATTGTATCAGGAAGTCGAGATAATACGGTGAGACTATGGGACGTCAAGACAGGTACCTGTAAGACCATGAGTGGTCACACTAGTTATGTATATGCTGTGGCTATATCCAGTAATTCAGAGTTCATTGTATCAGGAAGTCGAGATAAGACGGTGAGACTATGGGACGTCAAGACAGGTACCTGTAAGACCATGAGTGGTCACACTAGTCATGTATATGCTGTGGCTATATCCAGTAATTCAGAGTTCATCGTATCGGGAAGTTATGATTATACGGTGAGACTATGGGACGTCAAGACAGGTACCTGTAAGACCATGAGTGGTCACACTAGTTATGTATATGCTGTGGCTATATCCAGTAATTCAGAGTTCATCGTATCGAGAAGTCGAGATAATACGGTGAGACTATGGGACGTCAAGACAGGTACCTGTAGGACCATGAGTGGTCACACTAGTTATGTATATGCTGTGGCTATATCCAGTAATTCAGAGTTCATCGTATCGAGAAGTCGAGATAATACGGTGAGACTATGGGACGTCAAGACAGGTACCTGTAGGACCATGAGTGGTCACACTAGTTATGTATATGCTGTGGCTATATCCAGTGATTCAGAGTTCATTGTATCAGGAAGTCGAGATAATACGGTGAGACTATGGGACGTCAAGACAGGTACCTGTAAGACCATGAGTGGTCACACTAGTTATGTATATGCTGTGGCTATATCCAGTGATTCAGAGTTCATTGTATCAGGAAGTCGAGATAAGACGGTGAGACTATGGGACGTCAAGACAGGTACCTGTAAGACCATGAGTGGTCACACTAGTCATGTATATGCTGTGGCTATATCCAGTAATTCAGAGTTCATCGTATCGGGAAGTTATGATTATACGGTGAGACTATGGGACGTCAAGACAGGTACCTGTAAGACCATGAGTGGTCACACTAGTTATGTATATGCTGTGGCTATATCCAGTGATTCAGAGTTCATTGTATCAGGAAGTCGAGATAATACGGTGAGACTATGGGACGTCAAGACAGGTACCTGTAAGACCATGAGTGGTCACGCAGCTTCAGTATGATCTGTGGCTATATCCAGTGATTCAGAGTTCATTGTATCAGGAAGTCGAGATAATACGGTGAGACTATGGGACGTCAAGACAGGTACCTGTAAGACCATGAGTGGTCACACTAGTTATGTATATGCTGTGGCTATATCCAGTAATTCAGAGTTCATTGTATCAGGAAGTCGAGATAAGACGGTGAGACTATGGGACGTCAAGACAGGTACCTGTAAGACCATGAGTGGTCACACTAGTCATGTATATGCTGTGGCTATATCCAGTGATTCAGAGTTCATTGTATCAGGAAGTCGAGATAATACGGTGAGACTATGGGACGTCAAGACAGGTACCTGTAAGACCATGAGTGGTCACACTAGTAATGTATATGCTGTGGCTATATCCAGTAATTCAGAGTTCATCGTATCGGGAAGTCATGATTATACGGTGAGACTATGGAACGTCAAGACAGGTACCTGTAAGACCATGAGTGGTCACACAGCTTCAGTATTATCTGTGGCTATATCCAGTGATTCAGAGTTCATCGTATCGGGAAGTGGAGATTAGACGGTGAGACTATGGAACATCAAGACAGGTACCTGTAGGACCATGAGTGGTAACACTAGTTATGTATATGCTGTGGCTATATCCAGTGATTCAGAGTTCATTGTATCAGGAAGTCGAGATAATACGGTGAGACTATGGGACGTCAAGACAGGTACCTGTAAGACCATGAGTGGTCACACTAGTTATGTATATGCTGTGGCTATATCCAGTGATTCAGAGTTCATTGTATCAGGAAGTCGAGATAATACGGTGAGACTATGGGACGTCAAGACAGGTACCTGTAAGACCATGAGTGGTCACGCAGCTTCAGTATGATCTGTGGCTATATCCAGTGATTCAGAGTTCATTGTATCAGGAAGTCGAGATAATACGGTGAGACTATGGGACGTCAAGACAGGTACCTGTAAGACCATGAGTGGTCACACTAGTTATGTATATGCTGTGGCTATATCCAGTAATTCAGAGTTCATTGTATCAGGAAGTCGAGATAAGACGGTGAGACTATGGGACGTCAAGACAGGTACCTGTAAGACCATGAGTGGTCACACTAGTCATGTATATGCTGTGGCTATATCCAGTAATTCAGAGTTCATCGTATCGGGAAGTTATGATTATACGGTGAGACTATGGGACGTCAAGACAGGTACCTGTAAGACCATGAGTGGTCACACTAGTTATGTATATGCTGTGGCTATATCCAGTAATTCAGAGTTCATCGTATCGAGAAGTCGAGATAATACGGTGAGACTATGGGACGTCAAGACAGGTACCTGTAGGACCATGAGTGGTCACACTAGTTATGTATATGCTGTGGCTATATCCAGTGATTCAGAGTTCATTGTATCAGGAAGTCGAGATAATACGGTGAGACTATGGGACGTCAAGACAGGTACCTGTAAGACCATGAGTGGTCACACTAGTTATGTATATGCTGTGGCTATATCCAGTGATTCAGAGTTCATTGTATCAGGAAGTCGAGATAAGACGGTGAGACTATGGGACGTCAAGACAGGTACCTGTAAGACCATGAGTGGTCACACTAGTCATGTATATGCTGTGGCTATATCCAGTAATTCAGAGTTCATCGTATCGGGAAGTTATGATTATACGGTGAGACTATGGGACGTCAAGACAGGTACCTGTAAGACCATGAGTGGTCACACTAGTTATGTATATGCTGTGGCTATATCCAGTGATTCAGAGTTCATTGTATCAGGAAGTCGAGATAATACGGTGAGACTATGGGACGTCAAGACAGGTACCTGTAAGACCATGAGTGGTCACGCAGCTTCAGTATGATCTGTGGCTATATCCAGTGATTCAGAGTTCATTGTATCAGGAAGTCGAGATAATACGGTGAGACTATGGGACGTCAAGACAGGTACCTGTAAGACCATGAGTGGTCACACTAGTTATGTATATGCTGTGGCTATATCCAGTAATTCAGAGTTCATTGTATCAGGAAGTCGAGATAAGACGGTGAGACTATGGGACGTCAAGACAGGTACCTGTAAGACCATGAGTGGTCACACTAGTCATGTATATGCTGTGGCTATATCCAGTAATTCAGAGTTCATCGTATCGGGAAGTTATGATTATACGGTGAGACTATGGGACGTCAAGACAGGTACCTGTAAGACCATGAGTGGTCACACTAGTTATGTATATGCTGTGGCTATATCCAGTAATTCAGAGTTCATCGTATCGAGAAGTCGAGATAATACGGTGAGACTATGGGACGTCAAGACAGGTACCTGTAGGACCATGAGTGGTCACACTAGTTATGTATATGCTGTGGCTATATCCAGTGATTCAGAGTTCATTGTATCAGGAAGTCGAGATAATACGGTGAGACTATGGGACGTCAAGACAGGTACCTGTAAGACCATGAGTGGTCACACTAGTTATGTATATGCTGTGGCTATATCCAGTAATTCAGAGTTCATCGTATCGGGAAGTCATGATTAGACGGTGAGACTATGGGACGTCAAGACAGGTACCTGTAAGACCATGAGTGGTCACGCAGCTTCAGTATGATCTGTGGCTATATCCAGTGATTCAGAGTTCATTGTATCAGGAAGTCGAGATAATACGGTGAGACTATGGGACGTCAAGACAGGTACCTGTAAGACCATGAGTGGTCACACTAGTTATGTATATGCTGTGGCTATATCCAGTAATTCAGAGTTCATTGTATCAGGAAGTCGAGATAAGACGGTGAGACTATGGGACGTCAAGACAGGTACCTGTAAGACCATGAGTGGTCACACTAGTCATGTATATGCTGTGGCTATATCCAGTAATTCAGAGTTCATCGTATCGGGAAGTTATGATTATACGGTGAGACTATGGGACGTCAAGACAGGTACCTGTAAGACCATGAGTGGTCACACTAGTTATGTATATGCTGTGGCTATATCCAGTAATTCAGAGTTCATCGTATCGAGAAGTCGAGATAATACGGTGAGACTATGGGACGTCAAGACAGGTACCTGTAGGACCATGAGTGGTCACACTAGTTATGTATATGCTGTGGCTATATCCAGTGATTCAGAGTTCATTGTATCAGGAAGTCGAGATAATACGGTGAGACTATGGGACGTCAAGACAGGTACCTGTAAGACCATGAGTGGTCACACTAGTTATGTATATGCTGTGGCTATATCCAGTAATTCAGAGTTCATCGTATCGGGAAGTCATGATTAGACGGTGAGACTATGGGACGTCAAGACAGGTACCTGTAAGACCATGAGTGGTCACGCAGCTTCAGTATGATCTGTGGCTATATCCAGTGATTCAGAGTTCATTGTATCAGGAAGTCGAGATAATACGGTGAGACTATGGGACGTCAAGACAGGTACCTGTAAGACCATGAGTGGTCACACTAGTTATGTATATGATGTGGCTATATCCAGTAATTCAGAGTTCATTGTATCAGGAAGTCGAGATAATACGGTGAGACTATGGGACGTCAAGACAGGTACCTGTAGGACCATGAGTGGTCACACTAGTTATGTATATGCTGTGGCTATATCCAGTGATTCAGAGTTCATTGTATCAGGAAGTCGAGATAATACGGTGAGACTATGGGACGTCAAGACAGGTACCTGTAAGACCATGAGTGGTCACACTAGTTATGTATATGCTGTGGCTATATCCAGTGATTCAGAGTTCATTGTATCAGGAAGTCGAGATAATACGGTGAGACTATGGGACGTCAAGACAGGTACCTGTAAGACCATGAGTGGTCACACTAGTTATGTATATGCTGTGGCTATATCCAGTAATTCAGAGTTCATTGTATCAGGAAGTCGAGATAAGACGGTGAGACTATGGGACGTCAAGACAGGTACCTGTAAGACCATGAGTGGTCACACTAGTTATGTATATGCTGTGGCTATATCCAGTGATTCAGAGTTCATCGTATCGGGAAGTTATGATTATACGGTGAGACTATGGGACGTCAAGACAGGTACCTGTAAGACCATGAGTGGTCACACTAGTCATGTATGATCTGTGGCTATATCCAGTGATTCAGAGTTCATTGTATCAGGAAGTCGAGATAATACGGTGAGACTATGGGACGTCAAGACAGGTACCTGTAGGACCATGAGTGGTCACACTAGTTATGTATATGCTGTGGCTATATCCAGTGATTCAGAGTTCATTGTATCAGGAAGTCGAGATAAGACGGTGAGACTATGGGACGTCAAGACAGGTACCTGTAAGACCATGAGTGGTCACACTAGTCATGTATATGCTGTGGCTATATCCAGTAATTCAGAGTTCATCGTATCGGGAAGTTATGATTATACGGTGAGACTATGGGACGTCAAGACAGGTACCTGTAAGACCATGAGTGGTCACACTAGTTATGTATATGCTGTGGCTATATCCAGTGATTCAGAGTTCATTGTATCAGGAAGTCGAGATAATACGGTGAGACTATGGGACGTCAAGACAGGTACCTGTAAGACCATGAGTGGTCACGCAGCTTCAGTATGATCTGTGGCTATATCCAGTGATTCAGAGTTCATTGTATCAGGAAGTCGAGATAATACGGTGAGACTATGGGACGTCAAGACAGGTACCTGTAAGACCATGAGTGGTCACGCAGCTTCAGTATGATCTGTGGCTATATCCAGTGATTCAGAGTTCATTGTATCAGGAAGTCGAGATAAGACGGTGAGACTATGGGACGTCAAGACAGGTACCTGTAAGACCATGAGTGGTCACACTAGTCATGTATATGCTGTGGCTATATCCAGTAATTCAGAGTTCATCGTATCGGGAAGTTATGATTATACGGTGAGACTATGGGACGTCAAGACAGGTACCTGTAAGACCATGAGTGGTCACGCAGCTTCAGTATAATCTGTGGCTATATCCAGTGATTCAGAGTTCATTGTATCGGGAAGTGGAGATTATGCGGTGAGACTATGGGACGTCAAGACAGGTACCTGTAAGACCATGAGTGGTCACACTAGTCATGTATGATCTGTGGCTATATCCAGTGATTCAGAGTTCATTGTATCAGGAAGTAGAGATTATGCGGTGAGACTATGGGACGTCAAGACAGGTACCTGTAGGACCATGAGTGGTCACACTAGTTATGTATATGCTGTGGCTATATCCAGTGATTCAGAGTTCATTGTATCAGGAAGTCGAGATAATACGGTGAGACTATGGGACGTCAAGACAGGTACCTGTAGGACCATGAGTGGTCACACTAGTTATGTATATGCTGTGGCTATATCCAGTGATTCAGAGTTCATTGTATCAGGAAGTCGAGATAATACGGTGAGACTATGGGACGTCAAGACAGGTACCTGTAAGACCATGAGTGGTCACACTAGTAATGTATATGCTGTGGCTATATCCAGTAATTCAGAGTTCATCGTATCGGGAAGTCATGATTAGACGGTGAGACTATGGGACGTCAAGACAGGTACCTGTAAGACCATGAGTGGTCACACTAGTAATGTATATGCTGTGGCTATATCCAGTAATTCAGAGTTCATCGTATCGGGAAGTCATGATTAGACGGTGAGACTATGGGACGTCAAGACAGGTACCTGTAAGACCATGAGTGGTCACGCAGCTTCAGTATAATCTGTGGCTATATCCAGTGATTCAGAGTTCATTGTATCGGGAAGTGGAGATTATGCGGTGAGACTATGGGACGTCAAGACAGGTACCTGTAAGACCATGAGTGGTCACACTAGTCATGTATGATCTGTGGCTATATCCAGTGATTCAGAGTTCATTGTATCGGGAAGTCGAGATAATACGGTGAGACTATGGGACGTCAAGACAGGTACCTGTAGGACCATGAGTGGTCACACTAGTTATGTATATGCTGTGGCTATATCCAGTGATTCAGAGTTCATTGTATCAGGAAGTCGAGATAATACGGTGAGACTATGGGACGTCAAGACAGGTACCTGTAGGACCATGAGTGGTCACACTAGTTATGTATATGCTGTGGCTATATCCAGTGATTCAGAGTTCATTGTATCAGGAAGTCGAGATAATACGGTGAGACTATGGGACGTCAAGACAGGTACCTGTAAGACCATGAGTGGTCACACTAGTAATGTATATGCTGTGGCTATATCCAGTGATTCAGAGTTCATCGTATCGGGAAGTAGAGATTATACGGTGAGACTATGGGACGTCAAGACAGGTACCTGTAAGACCATGAGTGGTCACACTAGTAATGTATATGCTGTGGCTATATCCAGTAATTCAGAGTTCATCGTATCGGGAAGTCATGATTAGACGGTGAGACTATGGGACGTCAAGACAGGTACCTGTAAGACCATGAGTGGTCACGCAGCTTCAGTATAATCTGTGGCTATATCCAGTGATTCAGAGTTCATTGTATCGGGAAGTTATGATTATATGGTGAGACTATGGGACGTCAAGACAGGTACCTGTAAGACCATGAGTGGTCACACTAGTCATGTATGATCTGTGGCTATATCCAGTGATTCAGAGTTCATTGTATCGGGAAGTCGAGATAATACGGTGAGACTATGGGACGTCAAGACAGGTACCTGTAGGACCATGAGTGGTCACACTAGTTATGTATATGCTGTGGCTATATCCAGTGATTCAGAGTTCATTGTATCAGGAAGTCGAGATAATACGGTGAGACTATGGGACGTCAAGACAGGTACCTGTAGGACCATGAGTGGTCACACTAGTTATGTATATGCTGTGGCTATATCCAGTGATTCAGAGTTCATTGTATCAGGAAGTCGAGATAATACGGTGAGACTATGGGACGTCAAGACAGGTACCTGTAAGACCATGAGTGGTCACACTAGTTATGTATATGCTGTGGCTATATCCAGTGATTCAGAGTTCATTGTATCAGGAAGTCGAGATAATACGGTGAGACTATGGGACGTCAAGACAGGTACCTGTAAGACCATGAGTGGTCACACTAGTTATGTATATGCTGTGGCTATATCCAGTAATTCAGAGTTCATTGTATCAGGAAGTCGAGATAAGACGGTGAGACTATGGGACGTCAAGACAGGTACCTGTAAGACCATGAGTGGTCACACTAGTTATGTATATGCTGTGGCTATATCCAGTGATTCAGAGTTCATCGTATCGGGAAGTTATGATTATACGGTGAGACTATGGGACGTCAAGACAGGTACCTGTAAGACCATGAGTGGTCACACTAGTCATGTATGATCTGTGGCTATATCCAGTGATTCAGAGTTCATTGTATCAGGAAGTCGAGATAATACGGTGAGACTATGGGACGTCAAGACAGGTACCTGTAGGACCATGAGTGGTCACACTAGTTATGTATATGCTGTGGCTATATCCAGTGATTCAGAGTTCATTGTATCAGGAAGTCGAGATAAGACGGTGAGACTATGGGACGTCAAGACAGGTACCTGTAAGACCATGAGTGGTCACACTAGTCATGTATATGCTGTGGCTATATCCAGTAATTCAGAGTTCATCGTATCGGGAAGTTATGATTATACGGTGAGACTATGGGACGTCAAGACAGGTACCTGTAAGACCATGAGTGGTCACACTAGTTATGTATATGCTGTGGCTATATCCAGTGATTCAGAGTTCATTGTATCAGGAAGTCGAGATAATACGGTGAGACTATGGGACGTCAAGACAGGTACCTGTAAGACCATGAGTGGTCACGCAGCTTCAGTATGATCTGTGGCTATATCCAGTGATTCAGAGTTCATTGTATCAGGAAGTCGAGATAATACGGTGAGACTATGGGACGTCAAGACAGGTACCTGTAAGACCATGAGTGGTCACACTAGTTATGTATATGCTGTGGCTATATCCAGTAATTCAGAGTTCATTGTATCAGGAAGTCGAGATAAGACGGTGAGACTATGGGACGTCAAGACAGGTACCTGTAAGACCATGAGTGGTCACACTAGTCATGTATATGCTGTGGCTATATCCAGTAATTCAGAGTTCATCGTATCGGGAAGTTATGATTATACGGTGAGACTATGGGACGTCAAGACAGGTACCTGTAAGACCATGAGTGGTCACACTAGTTATGTATATGCTGTGGCTATATCCAGTAATTCAGAGTTCATCGTATCGAGAAGTCGAGATAATACGGTGAGACTATGGGACGTCAAGACAGGTACCTGTAGGACCATGAGTGGTCACACTAGTTATGTATATGCTGTGGCTATATCCAGTGATTCAGAGTTCATTGTATCAGGAAGTCGAGATAATACGGTGAGACTATGGGACGTCAAGACAGGTACCTGTAAGACCATGAGTGGTCACACTAGTTATGTATATGCTGTGGCTATATCCAGTAATTCAGAGTTCATCGTATCGGGAAGTCATGATTAGACGGTGAGACTATGGGACGTCAAGACAGGTACCTGTAAGACCATGAGTGGTCACGCAGCTTCAGTATGATCTGTGGCTATATCCAGTGATTCAGAGTTCATTGTATCAGGAAGTCGAGATAATACGGTGAGACTATGGGACGTCAAGACAGGTACCTGTAAGACCATGAGTGGTCACACTAGTTATGTATATGCTGTGGCTATATCCAGTAATTCAGAGTTCATTGTATCAGGAAGTCGAGATTAGACGGTGAGACTATGGGACGTCAAGACAGGTACCTGTAAGACCATGAGTGGTCACACTTATTCTGTATAATCTGTGGCTATATCCAGTGATTCAGAGTTCATCGTATCGTGAAGTTATGATAATACGGTGAGACTATGGGACGTCAAGACAGGTACCTGTAAGACCATGAGTGGTCACACAGATTCTGTATGATCTGTGGCTATATCCAGTGATTCAGAGTTCATCGTATCGGGAAGTGTAGATTAGACGGTGAGACTATGGGACGTCAAGACAGGTACCTGTAAGACCATGAGTGGTCACATTAGTGTTGTATATGCTGTGGCTATATCCAGTGTTTCAGAGTTCATCGTATCGGGAAGTGTAGATTAGACGGTGAGACTATGGGACGTCAAGACAGGTACCTGTAAGACCATGAGTGGTCACACTAGTTATGTATATGCTGTGGCTATATCCAGTAATTCAGAGTTCATCGTATCGGGAAGTCATGATTAGACGGTGAGACTATGGGACGTCAAGACAGGTACCTGTAAGACCATGAGTGGTCACGCAGCTTCAGTATTATCTGTGGCTATATCCAGTGATTCAGAGTTCATCGTATCGGAAAGTTATGATTATACGGTGAGACTATGGGACGTCAAGACAGGTACCTGTAAGACCATGAGTGGTCACACTAGTAATGTATATGCTGTGGCTATATCCAGTGATTCAGAGTTCATCGTATCAGGAAGTCGAGATAATACGGTGAGACTATGGGACGTCAAGACAGGTACCTGTAAGACCATGAGTGGTCACACTAGTTATGTATATGCTGTGGCTATATCCAGTAATTCAGAGTTCATTGTATCAGGAAGTCGAGATAATACGGTGAGACTATGGGACGTCAAGACAGGTACCTGTAAGACCATGAGTGGTCACACTAGTGTTGTATATGCTGTGGCTATATCCAGTGATTCAGAGTTCATCGTATCGGGAAGTGCAGATTAGACGGTGAGACTATGGGACGTCAAGACAGGTACCTGTAAGACCATGAGTGGTCACGCAGCTTCAGTATAATCTGTGGCTATATCCAGTGATTCAGAGTTCATTGTATCGGGAAGTGGAGATTATGCGGTGAGACTATGGGACGTCAAGACAGGTACCTGTAAGACCATGAGTGGTCACACTAGTCATGTATGATCTGTGGCTATATCCAGTGATTCAGAGTTCATTGTATCAGGAAGTAGAGATTATGCGGTGAGACTATGGGACGTCAAGACAGGTACCTGTAGGACCATGAGTGGTCACACTAGTTATGTATATGCTGTGGCTATATCCAGTGATTCAGAGTTCATTGTATCGGGAAGTTATGATTATATGGTGAGACTATGGGACGTCAAGACAGGTACCTGTAAGACCATGAGTGGTCACACTAGATAAGTATTATCTGTGGCTATATCCAGTGATTCAGAGTTCATCGTATCGGGAAGTTATGATTATACGGTGAGACTATGGGACGTCAAGACAGGTACCTGTAAGACCATGAGTGGTCACACTAGATAAGTATTATCTGTGGCTATATCCAGTGATTCAGAGTTCATCGTATCGGGAAGTTATGATTATATGGTGAGACTATGGGACGTCAAGACAGGTACCTGTAAGACCATGAGTGGTCACGCAGCTTCAGTATGATCTGTGGCTATATCCAGTGATTCAGAGTTCATTGTATCAGGAAGTCGAGATAATACGGTGAGACTATGGGACGTCAAGACAGGTACCTGTAAGACCATGAGTGGTCACGCAGCTTCAGTATGATCTGTGGCTATATCCAGTGATTCAGAGTTCATTGTATCAGGAAGTCGAGATAATACGGTGAGACTATGGGACGTCAAGACAGGTAACAGTAAGACCATGAGTGGTCACACTAGTTATGTATATGCTGTGGCTATATCCAGTGATTCAGAGTTCATTGTATCGAGAAGTCGAGATAATACGGTGAGACTATGGGACGTCAAGACAGGTACCTGTAAGACCATGAGTGGTCACACTAGTTATGTATATGCTGTGGCTATATCCAGTGATTCAGAGTTCATTGTATCAGGAAGTCGAGATAATACGGTGAGACTATGGGACGTCAAGACAGGTACCTGTAGGACCATGAGTGGTCACACTAGTCATGTATGATCTGTGGCTATATCCAGTGATTCAGAGTTCATCGTATCAGGAAGTAGAGATTAGACGGTGAGACTATGGGACGTCAAGACAGGTACCTGTAGGACCATGAGTGGTCACACTAGTTATGTATATGCTGTGGCTATATCCAGTGATTCAGAGTTCATTGTATCAGGAAGTCGAGATAATACGGTGAGACTATGGGACGTCAAGACAGGTACCTGTAAGACCATGAGTGGTCACACAGATTATGTATATGCTGTGTCTATATCCAGTGATTCAGAGTTCATCGTATCGGGAAGTCGAGATAATACGGTGAGACTATGGGACGTCAAGACAGGTACCTGTAAGACCATGAGTGGTCACACAAATTATGTTTATGCTGTAGCTATATCCAGTGATTCAGAGTTCATCGTATCGGGAAGTTATGATAATACGGTGAGACTATGGGACGTCAAGACAGGTACCTGTAAGACCATGAGTGGTCACACTAGTTATGAATATGCTGTGGCTATATCCAGTGATTCAGAGTTCATCGTATCGAGAAGTCGAGATAATACGGTGAGACTATGGGACGTCAAGACAGGTACCTGTAAGACCATGAGTGGTCACGCAGCTTCAGTATGATCTGTGGCTATATCCAGTGATTCAGAGTTCATTGTATCGGGAAGTGTAGATTATACGGTGAGACTATGGGACGTCAAGACAGGTACCTGTAGGACCATGAGTGGTCACGCAGCTTCAGTATGATCTGTGGCTATATCCAGTGATTCAGAGTTCATTGTATCAGGAAGTCGAGATAATACGGTGAGACTATGGGACGTCAAGACAGGTACCTGTAAGACCATGAGTGGTCACGCAAATTATGTATATGCTGTGGCTATATCCAGTGATTCAGAGTTCATCGTATCGGGAAGTTATGATTATATGGTGAGACTATGGGACGTCAAGACAGGTACCTGTAAGACCATGAGTGGTCACACTAGTCATGTATGATCTGTGGCTATATCCAGTGATTCAGAGTTCATCGTATCGAGAAGTCGAGATAATACGGTGAGACTATGGGACGTCAAGACAGGTACCTGTAAGACCATGAGTGGTCACACTAGTTATGTATATGCTGTGGCTATATCCAGTGATTCAGAGTTCATCGTATCGGGAAGTTATGATTATATGGTGAGACTATGGGACGTCAAGACAGGTACCTGTAAGACCATGAGTGGTCACACTAGTTATGTATATGCTGTGGCTATATCCAGTGATTCAGAGTTCATTGTATCAGGAAGTCGAGATAATACGGTGAGACTATGGGACGTCAAGACAGGTACCTGTAGGACCATGAGTGGTCACACTAGTTATGTATATGCTGTGGCTATATCCAGTGATTCAGAGTTCATTGTATCAGGAAGTCGAGATAATACGGTGAGACTATGGGACGTCAAGACAGGTACCTGTAGGACCATGAGTGGTCACACAGCTTCAGTATGATCTGTGGCTATATCCAGTGATTCAGAGTTCATTGTATCAGGAAGTCGAGATAATACGGTGAGACTATGGGACGTCAAGACAGGTACCTGTAGGACCATGAGTGGTCACACTAGTTATGTATATGCTGTGGCTATATCCATTGATTCAGAGTTCATCGTATCGGGAAGTCGAGATAATACGGTGAGACTATGGGACGTCAAGACAGGTACCTGTAAGACCATGAGTGGTCACACTAGTCATGTATATGCTGTGGCTATATCCAGTGATTCAGAGTTCATTGTATCAGGAAGTCGAGATAATACGGTGAGACTATGGGACGTCAAGACAGGTACCTGTAGGACCATGAGTGGTCACACTAGTTATGTATATGCTGTGGCTATATCCAGTGATTCAGAGTTCATTGTATCAGGAAGTCGAGATAATACGGTGAGACTATGGGACGTCAAGACAGGTACCTGTAGGACCATGAGTGGTCACACTAGTTATGTATATGCTGTGGCTATATCCAGTGATTCAGAGTTCATCGTATCGGGAAGTTAAGATTATACGGTGAGACTATGGGACGTCAAGACATGTACCTGTAAGACCATGAGTGGTCACACAGATTATGTATATGCTGTGTCTATATCCAGTGATTCAGAGTTCATCGTATCGGGAAGTCGAGATAATACGGTGAGACTATGGGACGTCAAGACAGGTACCTGTAAGACCATGAGTGGTCACACAAATTATGTTTATGCTGTAGCTATATCCAGTGATTCAGAGTTCATCGTATCGGGAAGTTATGATAATACGGTGAGACTATGGGACGTCAAGACAGGTACCTGTAAGACCATGAGTGGTCACACTAGTTATGAATATGCTGTGGCTATATCCAGTGATTCAGAGTTCATTGTATCAGGAAGTCGAGATAATACGGTGAGACTATGGGACGTCAAGACAGGTACCTGTAGGACCATGAGTGGTCACACTAGTTATGTATATGCTGTGGCTATATCCAGTGATTCAGAGTTCATTGTATCAGGAAGTTATGATAATACGGTGAGACTATGGGACGTCAAGACAGGTACCTGTAAGACCATGAGTGGTCACACTAGTTATGTTTATGCTGTAGCTATATCCAGTGATTCAGAGTTCATCGTATCGGGAAGTTATGATAATACGGTGAGACTATGGGACGTCAAGACAGGTACCTGTAAGACCATGAGTGGTCACACTAGTTATGAATATGCTGTGGCTATATCCAGTGATTCAGAGTTCATTGTATCAGGAAGTCGAGATAATACGGTGAGACTATGGGACGTCAAGACAGGTACCTGTAAGACCATGAGTGGTCACACAAATTATGTTTATGCTGTAGCTATATCCAGTGATTCAGAGTTCATCGTATCGGGAAGTTATGATAATACGGTGAGACTATGGGACGTCAAGACAGGTACCTGTAAGACCATGAGTGGTCACACTAGTTATGAATATGCTGTGGCTATATCCAGTGATTCAGAGTTCATTGTATCAGGAAGTCGAGATAATACGGTGAGACTATGGGACGTCAAGACAGGTACCTGTAGGACCATGAGTGGTCACACTAGTTATGTATATGCTGTGGCTATATCCAGTGATTCAGAGTTCATTGTATCAGGAAGTCGAGATAATACGGTGAGACTATGGGACGTCAAGACAGGTACCTGTAGGACCATGAGTGGTCACACTAGTTATGTATATGCTGTGGCTATATCCAGTGATTCAGAGTTCATTGTATCAGGAAGTCGAGATAATACGGTGAGACTATGGGACGTCAAGACAGGTACCTGTAAGACCATGAGTGGTCACGCAAATTATGTATATGCTGTGGCTATATCCAGTAATTCAGAGTTCATCGTATCGGGAAGTCATGATTAGACGGTGAGACTATGGGACGTCAAGACAGGTACCTGTAAGACCATGAGTGGTCACACAGCTTCAGTATTATCTGTGGCTATATCCAGTGATTCAGAGTTCATTGTATCGGGAAGTCGAGATAATACGGTGAGACTATGGGACGTCAAGACAGGTACCTGTAAGACCATGAGTGGTCACACAAATTATGTTTATGCTGTAGCTATATCCAGTGATTCAGAGTTCATCGTATCGGGAAGTTATGATAATACGGTGAGACTATGGGACGTCAAGACAGGTACCTGTAAGACCATGAGTGGTCACACTAGTCATGTATGATCTGTGGCTATATCCAGTGATTCAGAGTTCATTGTATCAGGAAGTCGAGATAATACGGTGAGACTATGGGACGTCAAGACAGGTACCTGTAGGACCATGAGTGGTCACACTAGTTATGAATATGCTGTGGCTATATCCAGTGATTCAGAGTTCATTGTATCAGGAAGTCGAGATAATACGGTGAGACTATGGGACGTCAAGACA
The DNA here is from genome assembly GCA_946699065.1 of Loxodes magnus. NCBI lineage: Eukaryota > Ciliophora > Karyorelictea > Loxodida > Loxodidae > Loxodes > Loxodes magnus. Next base: position 16,614 of record CAMPDV010001041.1, read on the forward strand.
GGTACCTGTAAGACCATGAGTGGTCACGCAAATTATGTATATGCTGTGGCTATATCCAGTGATTCAGAGTTCATCGTATCGGGAAGTTATGATTATATGGTGAGACTATGGGACGTCAAGACAGGTACCTGTAAGACCATGAGTGGTCACACTAGTCATGTATGATCTGTGGCTATATCCAGTGATTCAGAGTTCATCGTATCGAGAAGTCGAGATAATACGGTGAGACTATGGGACGTCAAGACAGGTACCTGTAAGACCATGAGTGGTCACGCAGCTTCAGTATGATCTGTGGCTATATCCAGTGATTCAGAGTTCATTGTATCGGGAAGTGTAGATTATACGGTGAGACTATGGGACGTCAAGACAGGTACCTGTAGGACCATGAGTGGTCACGCAGCTTCAGTATGATCTGTGGCTATATCCAGTGATTCAGAGTTCATTGTATCAGGAAGTCGAGATAATACGGTGAGACTATGGGACGTCAAGACAGGTACCTGTAAGACCATGAGTGGTCACGCAAATTATGTATATGCTGTGGCTATATCCAGTGATTCAGAGTTCATCGTATCGGGAAGTTATGATTATATGGTGAGACTATGGGACGTCAAGACAGGTACCTGTAAGACCATGAGTGGTCACACTAGTCATGTATGATCTGTGGCTATATCCAGTGATTCAGAGTTCATCGTATCGAGAAGTCGAGATAATACGGTGAGACTATGGGACGTCAAGACAGGTACCTGTAAGACCATGAGTGGTCACACTAGTTATGTATATGCTGTGGCTATATCCAGTGATTCAGAGTTCATCGTATCGGGAAGTTATGATTATATGGTGAGACTATGGGACGTCAAGACAGGTACCTGTAAGACCATGAGTGGTCACACTAGTTATGTATATGCTGTGGCTATATCCAGTGATTCAGAGTTCATTGTATCAGGAAGTCGAGATAATACGGTGAGACTATGGGACGTCAAGACAGGTACCTGTAGGACCATGAGTGGTCACACTAGTTATGTATATGCTGTGGCTATATCCAGTGATTCAGAGTTCATTGTATCAGGAAGTCGAGATAATACGGTGAGACTATGGGACGTCAAGACAGGTACCTGTAGGACCATGAGTGGTCACACAGCTTCAGTATGATCTGTGGCTATATCCAGTGATTCAGAGTTCATTGTATCAGGAAGTCGAGATAATACGGTGAGACTATGGGACGTCAAGACAGGTACCTGTAGGACCATGAGTGGTCACACTAGTTATGTATATGCTGTGGCTATATCCATTGATTCAGAGTTCATCGTATCGGGAAGTCGAGATAATACGGTGAGACTATGGGACGTCAAGACAGGTACCTGTAAGACCATGAGTGGTCACACTAGTCATGTATATGCTGTGGCTATATCCAGTGATTCAGAGTTCATTGTATCAGGAAGTCGAGATAATACGGTGAGACTATGGGACGTCAAGACAGGTACCTGTAGGACCATGAGTGGTCACACTAGTTATGTATATGCTGTGGCTATATCCAGTGATTCAGAGTTCATTGTATCAGGAAGTCGAGATAATACGGTGAGACTATGGGACGTCAAGACAGGTACCTGTAGGACCATGAGTGGTCACACTAGTTATGTATATGCTGTGGCTATATCCAGTGATTCAGAGTTCATCGTATCGGGAAGTTAAGATTATACGGTGAGACTATGGGACGTCAAGACATGTACCTGTAAGACCATGAGTGGTCACACAGATTATGTATATGCTGTGTCTATATCCAGTGATTCAGAGTTCATCGTATCGGGAAGTCGAGATAATACGGTGAGACTATGGGACGTCAAGACAGGTACCTGTAAGACCATGAGTGGTCACACAAATTATGTTTATGCTGTAGCTATATCCAGTGATTCAGAGTTCATCGTATCGGGAAGTTATGATAATACGGTGAGACTATGGGACGTCAAGACAGGTACCTGTAAGACCATGAGTGGTCACACTAGTTATGAATATGCTGTGGCTATATCCAGTGATTCAGAGTTCATTGTATCAGGAAGTCGAGATAATACGGTGAGACTATGGGACGTCAAGACAGGTACCTGTAAGACCATGAGTGGTCACACAAATTATGAATATGCTGTGGCTATATCCAGTGATTCAGAGTTCATCGTATCGGGAAGTTATGATAATACGGTGAGACTATGGGACGTCAAGACAGGTACCTGTAAGACCATGAGTGGTCACACTAGTTATGTTTATGCTGTAGCTATATCCAGTGATTCAGAGTTCATCGTATCGGGAAGTTATGATAATACGGTGAGACTATGGGACGTCAAGACAGGTACCTGTAAGACCATGAGTGGTCACACTAGTTATGAATATGCTGTGGCTATATCCAGTGATTCAGAGTTCATTGTATCAGGAAGTCGAGATAATACGGTGAGACTATGGGACGTCAAGACAGGTACCTGTAAGACCATGAGTGGTCACACAAATTATGTTTATGCTGTAGCTATATCCAGTGATTCAGAGTTCATCGTATCGGGAAGTTATGATAATACGGTGAGACTATGGGACGTCAAGACAGGTACCTGTAAGACCATGAGTGGTCACACTAGTTATGAATATGCTGTGGCTATATCCAGTGATTCAGAGTTCATTGTATCAGGAAGTCGAGATAATACGGTGAGACTATGGGACGTCAAGACAGGTACCTGTAGGACCATGAGTGGTCACACTAGTTATGTATATGCTGTGGCTATATCCAGTGATTCAGAGTTCATCGTATCTGGAAGTTATGATTATACGGTGAGACTATGGGACGTCAAGACAGGTACCTGTAGGACCATGAGTGGTCACACTAGTTATGTATATGCTGTGGCTATATCCAGTGATTCAGAGTTCATTGTATCAGGAAGTCGAGATAATACGGTGAGACTATGGGACGTCAAGACAGGTACCTTTAGGACATTGAGTGGTCACACTAGTTATGTATATGCCGTGGCTATATCCAGTTATTCAGAGTTCATCGTATCGGGAAGTGATAATGAGACGGTGAGACTATGGAACGTCAAGACAGGTACCTGTAAGACCATGAGTGGTCACACTAGTTATGTATATGCTGTGGCTATATCCAGTGATTCAGAGTTCATTGTATCGGGAAGTTATGATAATACGGTGAGACTATGGGACGTCAAGACATGTACCTGTAAGACCATGAGTGGTCACACAGATTATGTATATGCTGTGTCTATATCCAGTGATTCAGAGTTCATCGTATCGGGAAGTCGAGATAATACGGTGAGACTATGGGACGTCAAGACAGGTACCTGTAAGACCATGAGTGGTCACACAAATTATGTTTATGCTGTAGCTATATCCAGTGATTCAGAGTTCATCGTATCGGGAAGTTATGATAATACGGTGAGACTATGGGACGTCAAGACAGGTACCTGTAAGACCATGAGTGGTCACACTAGTCATGTATGATCTGTGGCTATATCCAGTGATTCAGAGTTCATCGTATCGAGAAGTCGAGATAATACGGTGAGACTATGGGACGTCAAGACAGGTACCTGTAAGACCATGAGTGGTCACGCAGCTTCAGTATGATCTGTGGCTATATCCAGTGATTCAGAGTTCATTGTATCGGGAAGTGTAGATTATACGGTGAGACTATGGGACGTCAAGACAGGTACCTGTAGGACCATGAGTGGTCACGCAGCTTCAGTATGATCTGTGGCTATATCCAGTGATTCAGAGTTCATTGTATCAGGAAGTCGAGATAATACGGTGAGACTATGGGACGTCAAGACAGGTACCTGTAAGACCATGAGTGGTCACGCAAATTATGTATATGCTGTGGCTATATCCAGTGATTCAGAGTTCATCGTATCGGGAAGTTATGATTATATGGTGAGACTATGGGACGTCAAGACAGGTACCTGTAAGACCATGAGTGGTCACACTAGTCATGTATGATCTGTGGCTATATCCAGTGATTCAGAGTTCATCGTATCGAGAAGTCGAGATAATACGGTGAGACTATGGGACGTCAAGACAGGTACCTGTAAGACCATGAGTGGTCACACTAGTTATGTATATGCTGTGGCTATATCCAGTGATTCAGAGTTCATCGTATCGGGAAGTTATGATTATATGGTGAGACTATGGGACGTCAAGACAGGTACCTGTAAGACCATGAGTGGTCACACTAGTTATGTATATGCTGTGGCTATATCCAGTGATTCAGAGTTCATTGTATCAGGAAGTCGAGATAATACGGTGAGACTATGGGACGTCAAGACAGGTACCTGTAGGACCATGAGTGGTCACACTAGTTATGTATATGCTGTGGCTATATCCAGTGATTCAGAGTTCATTGTATCAGGAAGTCGAGATAATACGGTGAGACTATGGGACGTCAAGACAGGTACCTGTAGGACCATGAGTGGTCACACAGCTTCAGTATGATCTGTGGCTATATCCAGTGATTCAGAGTTCATCGTATCGGGAAGTCGAGATAATACGGTGAGACTATGGGACGTCAAGACAGGTACCTGTAAGACCATGAGTGGTCACACAAATTATGTTTATGCTGTAGCTATATCCAGTGATTCAGAGTTCATCGTATCGGGAAGTTATGATAATACGGTGAGACTATGGGACGTCAAGACAGGTACCTGTAAGACCATGAGTGGTCACACTAGTCATGTATATGCTGTGGCTATATCCAGTGATTCAGAGTTCATTGTATCAGGAAGTCGAGATAATACGGTGAGACTATGGGACGTCAAGACAGGTACCTGTAGGACCATGAGTGGTCACACTAGTTATGTATATGCTGTGGCTATATCCAGTGATTCAGAGTTCATTGTATCAGGAAGTCGAGATAATACGGTGAGACTATGGGACGTCAAGACAGGTACCTGTAGGACCATGAGTGGTCACACTAGTTATGTATATGCTGTGGCTATATCCAGTGATTCAGAGTTCATCGTATCGGGAAGTTAAGATTATACGGTGAGACTATGGGACGTCAAGACATGTACCTGTAAGACCATGAGTGGTCACACAGATTATGTATATGCTGTGTCTATATCCAGTGATTCAGAGTTCATCGTATCGGGAAGTCGAGATAATACGGTGAGACTATGGGACGTCAAGACAGGTACCTGTAAGACCATGAGTGGTCACACAAATTATGTTTATGCTGTAGCTATATCCAGTGATTCAGAGTTCATCGTATCGGGAAGTTATGATAATACGGTGAGACTATGGGACGTCAAGACAGGTACCTGTAAGACCATGAGTGGTCACACTAGTTATGAATATGCTGTGGCTATATCCAGTGATTCAGAGTTCATTGTATCAGGAAGTCGAGATAATACGGTGAGACTATGGGACGTCAAGACAGGTACCTGTAAGACCATGAGTGGTCACACAAATTATGAATATGCTGTGGCTATATCCAGTGATTCAGAGTTCATCGTATCGGGAAGTTATGATAATACGGTGAGACTATGGGACGTCAAGACAGGTACCTGTAAGACCATGAGTGGTCACACTAGTTATGTTTATGCTGTAGCTATATCCAGTGATTCAGAGTTCATCGTATCGGGAAGTTATGATAATACGGTGAGACTATGGGACGTCAAGACAGGTACCTGTAAGACCATGAGTGGTCACACTAGTTATGAATATGCTGTGGCTATATCCAGTGATTCAGAGTTCATTGTATCAGGAAGTCGAGATAATACGGTGAGACTATGGGACGTCAAGACAGGTACCTGTAAGACCATGAGTGGTCACACAAATTATGTTTATGCTGTAGCTATATCCAGTGATTCAGAGTTCATCGTATCGGGAAGTTATGATAATACGGTGAGACTATGGGACGTCAAGACAGGTACCTGTAAGACCATGAGTGGTCACACTAGTTATGAATATGCTGTGGCTATATCCAGTGATTCAGAGTTCATTGTATCAGGAAGTCGAGATAATACGGTGAGACTATGGGACGTCAAGACAGGTACCTGTAGGACCATGAGTGGTCACACTAGTTATGTATATGCTGTGGCTATATCCAGTGATTCAGAGTTCATCGTATCTGGAAGTTATGATTATACGGTGAGACTATGGGACGTCAAGACAGGTACCTGTAGGACCATGAGTGGTCACACTAGTTATGTATATGCTGTGGCTATATCCAGTGATTCAGAGTTCATTGTATCAGGAAGTCGAGATAATACGGTGAGACTATGGGACGTCAAGACAGGTACCTGTAGGACCATGAGTGGTCACACTAGTTATGTATATGCCGTGGCTATATCCAGTTATTCAGAGTTCATCGTATCGGGAAGTGATAATGAGACGGTGAGACTATGGAACGTCAAGACAGGTACCTGTAAGACCATGAGTGGTCACACTAGTGTTGTATATGCTGTGGCTATATCCAGTGATTCAGAGTTCATCATATCGGGAAGTCATGATAAGACGGTGAGACTATGGGACGTCAAGACAGGTACCTGTAAGACCATGAGTGGTCACACTAATTAGGCTTTCTCTGTGGCTATATCCAGTGATTCAGAGTTCATCGTATCGGGAAGTGATGATAAGACGATGAGACTATGGGACGTCAAGACAGGTACCTGTAAGACCATGAGTGGTCACACTAGTGTTGTATATGCTGTGGCTATATCCAGTGATTCAGAGTTTATCGTATCGGGAAGTGTAGATTAGACGGTGAGACTATGGGACGTCAAGACAGGTACCTGTAAGACCATGAGTGGTCACACAGATTCTGTATGATCTGTGGCTATATCCAGTGATTCAGAGTTCATCGTATCGGGAAGTAGAGATGATACGGTGAGACTATGGGACGTCAAGACAGGTACCTGTAAGACCATGAGTGGTCACACTAGTGTTGTATATGCTGTGGCTATATCCAGTGATTCAGAGTTCATCGTATCGGGAAGTTATGATAAGACGGTGAGACTATGGGACGTCAAGACAGGTACCTGTAAGACCATGAGTGGTCACACTAGTGTTGTATATGCTGTGGCTATATCCAGTGATTCAGAGTTCATCGTATCGGGAAGTGCAGATTATACTGTTAGACTATGGGACGTCAAGACAGGTACCTGTAAGACCATGAGTGGTCACACACATTATGTATATGCTGTGGCTATATCCAATGATTCAGAGTTCATCGTATCGGGAAGTGCAGATTATACGGTGAGACTATGGGACGTCAAGACAGGTACCTGTAAGACCATGAGTGGTCACACTAATTAGGTATTCTCTGTGGCTATATCCAGTGATTCAGAGTTCATCGTATCGGAAAGTTATGATAAGACGGTGAGACTATGGGACGTCAAGACAGGTACCTGTAAGACCATGAGTGGTCACACACATTATGTATATGCTGTGGCTATATCCAGTGATTCAGAGTTCATCGTATCGGGAAGTTATGATAAGACGGTGAGACTATGGGACGTCAAGACAGGTACCTGTAAGACCATGAGTGGTCACACTAATTAGGTATTCTCTGTGGCTATATCCAGTGATTCAGAGTTCATCGTATCGGGAAGTTATGATAAGACGGTGAGACTATGGGACGTCAAGACAGGTACCTGTAAGACCATGAGTGGTCACACTAATTAGGTATTCTCTGTGGCTATATCCAGTGATTCAGAGTTCATCGTATCGGGAAGTTATGATAAGACGGTGAGACTATGGGACGTCAAGACAGGTACCTGTAAGACCATGAGTGGTCACACTAATTAGGTATTCTCTGTGGCTATATCCAGTGATTCAGAGTTCATCGTATCGGGAAGTTATGATAAGACGGTGAGACTATGGGACGTCAAGACAGGTACCTGTAAGACCATGAGTGGTCACACTAATTAGGTATTCTCTGTGGCTATATCCAGTGATTCAGAGTTCATCGTATCGGGAAGTTATGATAAGACGGTGAGACTATGGGACGTCAAGACAGGTACCTGTAAGACCATGAGTGGTCACACTAGTGTTGTATATGCTGTGGCTATATCCAGTGATTCAGAGTTCATCGTATCGGGAAGTAGAGATAAGACGGTGAGACTATGGGACGTCAAGACAGGTACCTGTAAGACCATGAGTGGTCACACTAGTGTTGTATATGCTGTGGCTATATCCAGTGATTCAGAGTTCATCATATCGGGAAGTCATGATAAGACGGTGAGACTATGGGACGTCAAGACAGGTACCTGTAAGACCATGAGTGGTCACACTAATTAGGCTTTCTCTGTGGCTATATCCAGTGATTCAGAGTTCATCGTATCGGGAAGTGATGATAAGACGATGAGACTATGGGACGTCAAGACAGGTACCTGTAAGACCATGAGTGGTCACACTAGTGTTGTATATGCTGTGGCTATATCCAGTGATTCAGAGTTTATCGTATCGGGAAGTGTAGATTAGACGGTGAGACTATGGGACGTCAAGACAGGTACCTGTAAGACCATGAGTGGTCACACTAATTAGGTATTCTCTGTGGCTATATCCAGTGATTCAGAGTTCATCGTATCGGGAAGTTATGATAAGACGGTGAGACTATGGGACGTCAAGACAGGTACCTGTAAGACCATGAGTGGTCACACTAATTAGGTATTCTCTGTGGCTATATCCAGTGATTCAGAGTTCATCGTATCGGGAAGTTATGATAAGACGGTGAGACTATGGGACGTCAAGACAGGTACCTGTAAGACCATGAGTGGTCACACTAATTAGGTATTCTCTGTGGCTATATCCAGTGATTCAGAGTTCATCGTATCGGGAAGTTATGATAAGACGGTGAGACTATGGGACGTCAAGACAGGTACCTGTAAGACCATGAGTGGTCACACACATTATGTATGATCTGTGGATATATCCAGTGATTCAGAGTTCATCGTATCGGGAAGTGATGATAAGACGGTGAGACTATGGGACGTCAAGACAGGTACCTGTAAGACCATGAGTGGTCACACTAGTGTTGTATATGCTGTGGCTATATCCAGTGATTCAGAGTTCATCATATCGGGAAGTCATGATAAGACGGTGAGACTATGGGACGTCAAGACAGGTACCTGTAAGACCATGAGTGGTCACACTAATTAGGCTTTCTCTGTGGCTATATCCAGTGATTCAGAGTTCATCGTATCGGGAAGTGATGATAAGACGATGAGACTATGGGACGTCAAGACAGGTACCTGTAAGACCATGAGTGGTCACACTAGTGTTGTATATGCTGTGGCTATATCCAGTGATTCAGAGTTTATCGTATCGGGAAGTGTAGATTAGACGGTGAGACTATGGGACGTCAAGACAGGTACCTGTAAGACCATGAGTGGTCACACTAATTAGGTATTCTCTGTGGCTATATCCAGTGATTCAGAGTTCATCGTATCGGGAAGTTATGATAAGACGGTGAGACTATGGGACGTCAAGACAGGTACCTGTAAGACCATGAGTGGTCACACACATTATGTATGATCTGTGGATATATCCAGTGATTCAGAGTTCATCGTATCGGGAAGTGATGATAAGACGGTGAGACTATGGGACGTCAAGACAGGTACCTGTAAGACCATGAGTGGTCACACACATTATGTATGATCTGTGGATATATCCAGTGATTCAGAGTTCATCGTATCGGGAAGTGATGATAAGACGGTGAGACTATGGGACGTCAAGACAGGTACCTGTAAGACCATGAGTGGTCACACTAGTGTTGTATATGCTGTGGCTATATCCAGTGATTCAGAGTTCATCATATCGGGAAGTCATGATAAGACGGTGAGACTATGGGACGTCAAGACAGGTACCTGTAAGACCATGAGTGGTCACACTAATTAGGCTTTCTCTGTGGCTATATCCAGTGATTCAGAGTTCATCGTATCGGGAAGTGATGATAAGACGATGAGACTATGGGACGTCAAGACTGGTACCTGTAAGACCATGAGTGGTCACACTAGTGTTGTATATGCTGTGGCTATATCCAGTGATTCAGAGTTCATCATATCGGGAAGTCATGATAAGACGGTGAGACTATGGGACGTCAAGACAGGTACCTGTAAGACCATGAGTGGTCACACTAATTAGGCTTTCTCTGTGGCTATATCCAGTGATTCAGAGTTCATCGTATCGGGAAGTGATGATAAGACGATGAGACTATGGGACGTCAAGACAGGTACCTGTAAGACCATGAGTGGTCACACTAGTGTTGTATATGCTGTGGCTATATCCAGTGATTCAGAGTTTATCGTATCGGGAAGTGTAGATTAGACGGTGAGACTATGGGACGTCAAGACAGGTACCTGTAAGACCATGAGTGGTCACACTAATTAGGTATTCTCTGTGGCTATATCCAGTGATTCAGAGTTCATCGTATCGGGAAGTTATGATAAGACGGTGAGACTATGGGACGTCAAGACAGGTACCTGTAAGACCATGAGTGGTCACACTAATTAGGTATTCTCTGTGGCTATATCCAGTGATTCAGAGTTCATCGTATCGGGAAGTTATGATAAGACGGTGAGACTATGGGACGTCAAGACAGGTACCTGTAAGACCATGAGTGGTCACACACATTATGTATGATCTGTGGATATATCCAGTGATTCAGAGTTCATCGTATCGGGAAGTGATGATAAGACGGTGAGACTATGGGACGTCAAGACAGGTACCTGTAAGACCATGAGTGGTCACACTAGTGTTGTATATGCTGTGGCTATATCCAGTGATTCAGAGTTCATCATATCGGGAAGTCATGATAAGACGGTGAGACTATGGGACGTCAAGACAGGTACCTGTAAGACCATGAGTGGTCACACTAATTAGGCTTTCTCTGTGGCTATATCCAGTGATTCAGAGTTCATCGTATCGGGAAGTGATGATAAGACGATGAGACTATGGGACGTCAAGACAGGTACCTGTAAGACCATGAGTGGTCACACTAGTGTTGTATATGCTGTGGCTATATCCAGTGATTCAGAGTTTATCGTATCGGGAAGTGTAGATTAGACGGTGAGACTATGGGACGTCAAGACAGGTACCTGTAAGACCATGAGTGGTCACACTAATTAGGTATTCTCTGTGGCTATATCCAGTGATTCAGAGTTCATCGTATCGGGAAGTTATGATAAGACGGTGAGACTATGGGACGTCAAGACAGGTACCTGTAAGACCATGAGTGGTCACACACATTATGTATGATCTGTGGATATATCCAGTGATTCAGAGTTCATCGTATCTGGAAGTTATGATTATACGGTGAGACTATGGGACGTCAAGACAGGTACCTGTAGGACCATGAGTGGTCACACTAGTTATGTATATGCTGTGGCTATATCCAGTGATTCAGAGTTCATTGTATCAGGAAGTCGAGATAATACGGTGAGACTATGGGACGTCAAGACAGGTACCTGTAGGACCATGAGTGGTCACACTAGTTATGTATATGCTGTGGCTATATCCAGTGATTCAGAGTTCATTGTATCAGGAAGTCGAGATAATACGGTGAGACTATGGGACGTCAAGACAGGTACCTGTAAGACCATGAGTGGTCACGCAGCTTCAGTATGATCTGTGGCTATATCCAGTGATTCAGAGTTCATTGTATCAGGAAGTCGAGATAATACGGTGAGACTATGGGACGTCAAGACAGGTACCTGTAAGACCATGAGTGGTCACACTAGTTATGTATATGCTGTGGCTATATCCAGTGATTCAGAGTTCATCGTATCGGGAAGTTATGATTATATGGTGAGACTATGGGACGTCAAGACAGGTACCTGTAAGACCATGAGTGGTCACACTAGTTATGTATATGCTGTGGCTATATCCAGTGATTCAGAGTTCATTGTATCAGGAAGTCGAGATAATACGGTGAGACTATGGGACGTCAAGACAGGTACCTGTAGGACCATGAGTGGTCACACTAGTTATGTATATGCTGTGGCTATATCCAGTGATTCAGAGTTCATTGTATCAGGAAGTCGAGATAATACGGTGAGACTATGGGACGTCAAGACAGGTACCTGTAGGACCATGAGTGGTCACACAGCTTCAGTATGATCTGTGGCTATATCCAGTGATTCAGAGTTCATTGTATCAGGAAGTCGAGATAATACGGTGAGACTATGGGACGTCAAGACAGGTACCTGTAAGACCATGAGTGGTCACACTAGTTATGTATATACTGTGGCTATATCCAGTGATTCAGAGTTCATTGTATCGGGAAGTGATGATAAGACGGTGAGACTATGGGACGTCTAGACAGGTACCTGTAAGACCATGAGTGGTCACACACATTATGTATATGCTGTGGCTATATCCAGTGATTCAGAGTTCATCGTATCGGGAAGTGTAGATTAGACGGTGAGACTATGGGACGTCAAGACAGGTACCTGTAAGACCATGAGTGGTCACACTAGTTTTGTATATGCTGTGGCTATATCCAATGATTCAGAGTTCATCGTATCGGGAAGTAGTGATAAGACGGTGAGACTATGGGACGTCAAGACAGGTACCTGTAAGACCATGAGTGGTCACACTAGTGTTGTATATGCTGTGGCTATATCCAGTGATTCATAGTTCATCATTCGGGAAGTCATGATTCTACGGTGAGACTATGGGACGTCAAGACAGGTACCTGTAAGACCATGAGTGGTCACACTAGTGTTGTATATGCTGTGGCTATATCCAGTGATTCAGAGTTCATCGTATCGGGAAGTCATGATAAGACGGTGAGACTATGGGACTTCAAGACAGGTACCTGTAAGACCATGAGTGGTCACACTAATTAGGCTTTCTCTGTGGCTATATCCAGTGATTCAGAGTTCATCGTATCGGGAAGTGATGATAAGACGATGAGACTATGGGACGTCAAGACAGGTACCTGTAAGACCATGAGTGGTCACACACATTATGTATATGCTGTGGCTATATCCAGTGATTCAGAGTTTATCGTATCGGGAAGTGTAGATTAGACGGTGAGACTATGGGACGTCAAGACAGGTACCTGTAAGACCATGAGTGGTCACACTAATTAGGTATTCTCTGTGGCTATATCCAGTGATTCAGAGTTCATCGTATCGGGAAGTTATGATAAGACGGTGAGACTATGGGACGTCAAGACAGGTACCTGCAAGACCATGAGTGGTCACACACATTATGTATATGCTGTGGCTATATCCAGTGATTCAGAGTTCAACGTATCGGGAAGTGATGATTAGACGGTGAGACTATGGGACGTCAAGACAGGTACCTGTAAGACCATGAGTGGTCACACTAATTAGGTATTCTCTGTGGCTATATCCAGTGATTCAGAGTTCATCGTATCGGGAAGTGATGATAAGACGGTGAGACTATGGGACGTCAAGACAGGTACCTGTAAGACCATGAGTGGTCACACACATTATGTATATGCTGTGGCTATATCCAGTGATTCAGAGTTCATCGTATCGGGAAGTTATGATTAGACGGTGAGACTATGGGACGTCAAGACAGGTACCTGTAAGACCATGAGTGGTCACACAGATTCTGTATGATCTGTGGCTATATCCAGTGATTCAGAGTTCATCGTATCGGGAAGTAGAGATGATACGGTGAGACTATGGGACGTCAAGACAGGTACCTGTAAGACCATGAGTGGTCACACTAGTGTTGTATATGCTGTGGCTATATCCAGTGATTCAGAGTTCATCGTATCGGGAAGTTATGATAAGACGGTGAGACTATGGGACGTCAAGACAGGTACCTGTAAGACCATGAGTGGTCACACTAGTGTTGTATATGCTGTGGCTATATCCAGTGATTCAGAGTTCATCGTATCGGGAAGTGCAGATTATACTGTTAGACTATGGGACGTCAAGACAGGTACCTGTAAGACCATGAGTGGTCACACACATTATGTATATGCTGTGGCTATATCCAATGATTCAGAGTTCATCGTATCGGGAAGTGCAGATTATACGGTGAGACTATGGGACGTCAAGACAGGTACCTGTAAGACCATGAGTGGTCACACTAATTAGGTATTCTCTGTGGCTATATCCAGTGATTCAGAGTTCATCGTATCGGGAAGTTATGATAAGACGGTGAGACTATGGGACGTCAAGACAGGTACCTGTAAGACCATGAGTGGTCACACACATTATGTATATGCTGTGGCTATATCCAGTGATTCAGAGTTCATCGTATCGGGAAGTTATGATAAGACGGTGAGACTATGGGACGTCAAGACAGGTACCTGTAAGACCATGAGTGGTCACACTAATTAGGTATTCTCTGTGGCTATATCCAGTGATTCAGAGTTCATCGTATCGGGAAGTTATGATAAGACGGTGAGACTATGGGACGTCAAGACAGGTACCTGTAAGACCATGAGTGGTCACACTAATTAGGTATTCTCTGTGGCTATATCCAGTGATTCAGAGTTCATCGTATCGGGAAGTTATGATAAGACGGTGAGACTATGGGACGTCAAGACAGGTACCTGTAAGACCATGAGTGGTCACACTAGTGTTGTATATGCTGTGGCTATATCCAGTGATTCAGAGTTCATCGTATCGGGAAGTGCAGATTATACTGTTAGACTATGGGACGTCAAGACAGGTACCTGTAAGACCATGAGTGGTCACACACATTATGTATATGCTGTGGCTATATCCAATGATTCAGAGTTCATCGTATCGGGAAGTGCAGATTATACGGTGAGACTATGGGACGTCAAGACAGGTACCTGTAAGACCATGAGTGGTCACACTAATTAGGTATTCTCTGTGGCTATATCCAGTGATTCAGAGTTCATCGTATCGGGAAGTTATGATAAGACGGTGAGACTATGGGACGTCAAGACAGGTACCTGTAAGACCATGAGTGGTCACACACATTATGTATATGCTGTGGCTATATCCAGTGATTCAGAGTTCATCGTATCGGGAAGTTATGATAAGACGGTGAGACTATGGGACGTCAAGACAGGTACCTGTAAGACCATGAGTGGTCACACTAATTAGGTATTCTCTGTGGCTATATCCAGTGATTCAGAGTTCATCGTATCGGGAAGTTATGATAAGACGGTGAGACTATGGGACGTCAAGACAGGTACCTGTAAGACCATGAGTGGTCACACTAATTAGGTATTCTCTGTGGCTATATCCAGTGATTCAGAGTTCATCGTATCGGGAAGTTATGATAAGACGGTGAGACTATGGGACGTCAAGACAGGTACCTGTAAGACCATGAGTGGTCACACTAATTAGGTATTCTCTGTGGCTATATCCAGTGATTCAGAGTTCATCGTATCGGGAAGTTATGATAAGACGGTGAGACTATGGGACGTCAAGACAGGTACCTGTAAGACCATGAGTGGTCACACTAATTAGGTATTCTCTGTGGCTATATCCAGTGATTCAGAGTTCATCGTATCGGGAAGTTATGATAAGACGGTGAGACTATGGGACGTCAAGACAGGTACCTGTAAGACCATGAGTGGTCACACTAGTGTTGTATATGCTGTGGCTATATCCAGTGATTCAGAGTTCATCGTATCGGGAAGTAGAGATAAGACGGTGAGACTATGGGACGTCAAGACAGGTACCTGTAAGACCATGAGTGGTCACACTAGTGTTGTATATGCTGTGGCTATATCCAGTGATTCAGAGTTCATCATATCGGGAAGTCATGATAAGACGGTGAGACTATGGGACGTCAAGACAGGTACCTGTAAGACCATGAGTGGTCACACTAATTAGGCTTTCTCTGTGGCTATATCCAGTGATTCAGAGTTCATCGTATCGGGAAGTGATGATAAGACGATGAGACTATGGGACGTCAAGACAGGTACCTGTAAGACCATGAGTGGTCACACTAGTGTTGTATATGCTGTGGCTATATCCAGTGATTCAGAGTTTATCGTATCGGGAAGTGTAGATTAGACGGTGAGACTATGGGACGTCAAGACAGGTACCTGTAAGACCATGAGTGGTCACACACATTATGTATGATCTGTGGATATATCCAGTGATTCAGAGTTCATCGTATCGGGAAGTGATGATAAGACGGTGAGACTATGGGACGTCAAGACAGGTACCTGTAAGACCATGAGTGGTCACACTAGTGTTGTATATGCTGTGGCTATATCCAGTGATTCAGAGTTCATCGTATCGGGAAGTTATGATAAGACGGTGAGACTATGGGACGTCAAGACAGGTACCTGTAAGACCATGAGTGGTCACACTAATTAGGCTTTCTCTGTGGCTATATCCAGTGATTCAGAGTTCATCGTATCGGGAAGTGATGATAAGACGATGAGACTATGGGACGTCAAGACAGGTACCTGTAAGACCATGAGTGGTCACACTAATTAGGTATTCTCTGTGGCTATATCCAGTGATTCAGAGTTCATCGTATCGGGAAGTTATGATAAGACGGTGAGACTATGGGACGTCAAGACAGGTACCTGTAAGACCATGAGTGGTCACACTAATTAGGTATTCTCTGTGGCTATATCCAGTGATTCAGAGTTCATCGTATCGGGAAGTTATGATAAGACGGTGAGACTATGGGACGTCAAGACAGGTACCTGTAAGACCATGAGTGGTCACACACATTATGTATATGCTGTGGCTATATCCAGTGATTCAGAGTTCATCGTATCGGGAAGTTATGATAAGACGGTGAGACTATGGGACGTCAAGACAGGTACCTGTAAGACCATGAGTGGTCACACTAATTAGGTATTCTCTGTGGCTATATCCAGTGATTCAGAGTTCATCGTATCGGGAAGTTATGATAAGACGGTGAGACTATGGGACGTCAAGACAGGTACCTGTAAGACCATGAGTGGTCACACTAATTAGGTATTCTCTGTGGCTATATCCAGTGATTCAGAGTTCATCGTATCGGGAAGTTATGATAAGACGGTGAGACTATGGGACGTCAAGACAGGTACCTGTAAGACCATGAGTGGTCACACTAATTAGGTATTCTCTGTGGCTATATCCAGTGATTCAGAGTTCATCGTATCGGGAAGTTATGATAAGACGGTGAGACTATGGGACGTCAAGACAGGTACCTGTAAGACCATGAGTGGTCACACTAATTAGGTATTCTCTGTGGCTATATCCAGTGATTCAGAGTTCATCGTATCGGGAAGTTATGATAAGACGGTGAGACTATGGGACGTCAAGACAGGTACCTGTAAGACCATGAGTGGTCACACTAGTGTTGTATATGCTGTGGCTATATCCAGTGATTCAGAGTTCATCGTATCGGGAAGTAGAGATAAGACGGTGAGACTATGGGACGTCAAGACAGGTACCTGTAAGACCATGAGTGGTCACACTAGTGTTGTATATGCTGTGGCTATATCCAGTGATTCAGAGTTCATCATATCGGGAAGTCATGATAAGACGGTGAGACTATGGGACGTCAAGACAGGTACCTGTAAGACCATGAGTGGTCACACTAATTAGGTATTCTCTGTGGCTATATCCAGTGATTCAGAGTTCATCGTATCGGGAAGTTATGATAAGACGGTGAGACTATGGGACGTCAAGACAGGTACCTGTAAGACCATGAGTGGTCACACTAGTGTTGTATATGCTGTGGCTATATCCAGTGATTCAGAGTTTATCGTATCGGGAAGTGTAGATTAGACGGTGAGACTATGGGACGTCAAGACAGGTACCTGTAAGACCATGAGTGGTCACACACATTATGTATGATCTGTGGATATATCCAGTGATTCAGAGTTCATCGTATCGGGAAGTGATGATAAGACGGTGAGACTATGGGACGTCAAGACAGGTACCTGTAAGACCATGAGTGGTCACACTAGTGTTGTATATGCTGTGGCTATATCCAGTGATTCAGAGTTCATCGTATCGGGAAGTTATGATAAGACGGTGAGACTATGGGACGTCAAGACAGGTACCTGTAAGACCATGAGTGGTCACACTAATTAGGCTTTCTCTGTGGCTATATCCAGTGATTCAGAGTTCATCGTATCGGGAAGTGATGATAAGACGATGAGACTATGGGACGTCAAGACAGGTACCTGTAAGACCATGAGTGGTCACACTAATTAGGTATTCTCTGTGGCTATATCCAGTGATTCAGAGTTCATCGTATCGGGAAGTTATGATAAGACGGTGAGACTATGGGACGTCAAGACAGGTACCTGTAAGACCATGAGTGGTCACACTAATTAGGTATTCTCTGTGGCTATATCCAGTGATTCAGAGTTCATCGTATCGGGAAGTTATGATAAGACGGTGAGACTATGGGACGTCAAGACAGGTACCTGTAAGACCATGAGTGGTCACACTAGTGTTGTATATGCTGTGGCTATATCCAGTGATTCAGAGTTCATCGTATCGGGAAGTAGAGATAAGACGGTGAGACTATGGGACGTCAAGACAGGTACCTGTAAGACCATGAGTGGTCACACTAGTGTTGTATATGCTGTGGCTATATCCAGTGATTCAGAGTTCATCATATCGGGAAGTCATGATAAGACGGTGAGACTATGGGACGTCAAGACAGGTACCTGTAAGACCATGAGTGGTCACACTAATTAGGCTTTCTCTGTGGCTATATCCAGTGATTCAGAGTTCATCGTATCGGGAAGTGATGATAAGACGATGAGACTATGGGACGTCAAGACAGGTACCTGTAAGACCATGAGTGGTCACACTAATTAGGTATTCTCTGTGGCTATATCCAGTGATTCAGAGTTCATCGTATCGGGAAGTTATGATAAGACGGTGAGACTATGGGACGTCAAGACAGGTACCTGTAAGACCATGAGTGGTCACACACATTATGTATGATCTGTGGATATATCCAGTGATTCAGAGTTCATCGTATCGGGAAGTGATGATAAGACGGTGAGACTATGGGACGTCAAGACAGGTACCTGTAAGACCATGAGTGGTCACACACATTATGTATATGCTGTGGCTATATCCAGTGATTCAGAGTTCATCGTATCGGGAAGTTATGATAAGACGGTGAGACTATGGGACGTCAAGACAGGTACCTGTAAGACCATGAGTGGTCACACTAATTAGGCTTTCTCTGTGGCTATATCCAGTGATTCAGAGTTCATCGTATCGGGAAGTGATGATAAGACGATGAGACTATGGGACGTCAAGACAGGTACCTGTAAGACCATGAGTGGTCACACTAATTAGGTATTCTCTGTGGCTATATCCAGTGATTCAGAGTTCATCGTATCGGGAAGTTATGATAAGACGGTGAGACTATGGGACGTCAAGACAGGTACCTGTAAGACCATGAGTGGTCACACTAATTAGGTATTCTCTGTGGCTATATCCAGTGATTCAGAGTTCATCGTATCGGGAAGTTATGATAAGACGGTGAGACTATGGGACGTCAAGACAGGTACCTGTAAGACCATGAGTGGTCACACACATTATGTATGATCTGTGGATATATCCAGTGATTCAGAGTTCATCGTATCGGGAAGTGATGATAAGACGGTGAGACTATGGGACGTCAAGACAGGTACCTGTAAGACCATGAGTGGTCACACTAGTGTTGTATATGCTGTGGCTATATCCAGTGATTCAGAGTTCATCATATCGGGAAGTCATGATAAGACGGTGAGACTATGGGACGTCAAGACAGGTACCTGTAAGACCATGAGTGGTCACACTAATTAGGCTTTCTCTGTGGCTATATCCAGTGATTCAGAGTTCATCGTATCGGGAAGTGATGATAAGACGATGAGACTATGGGACGTCAAGACAGGTACCTGTAAGACCATGAGTGGTCACACTAGTGTTGTATATGCTGTGGCTATATCCAGTGATTCAGAGTTTATCGTATCGGGAAGTGTAGATTAGACGGTGAGACTATGGGACGTCAAGACAGGTACCTGTAAGACCATGAGTGGTCACACTAATTAGGTATTCTCTGTGGCTATATCCAGTGATTCAGAGTTCATCGTATCGGGAAGTTATGATAAGACGGTGAGACTATGGGACGTCAAGACAGGTACCTGTAAGACCATGAGTGGTCACACACATTATGTATGATCTGTGGATATATCCAGTGATTCAGAGTTCATCGTATCGGGAAGTGATGATAAGACGGTGAGACTATGGGACGTCAAGACAGGTACCTGTAAGACCATGAGTGGTCACACACATTATGTATGATCTGTGGATATATCCAGTGATTCAGAGTTCATCGTATCGGGAAGTGATGATAAGACGGTGAGACTATGGGACGTCAAGACAGGTACCTGTAAGACCATGAGTGGTCACACTAGTGTTGTATATGCTGTGGCTATATCCAGTGATTCAGAGTTCATCATATCGGGAAGTCATGATAAGACGGTGAGACTATGGGACGTCAAGACAGGTACCTGTAAGACCATGAGTGGTCACACTAATTAGGCTTTCTCTGTGGCTATATCCAGTGATTCAGAGTTCATCGTATCGGGAAGTGATGATAAGACGATGAGACTATGGGACGTCAAGACAGGTACCTGTAAGACCATGAGTGGTCACACTAGTGTTGTATATGCTGTGGCTATATCCAGTGATTCAGAGTTTATCGTATCGGGAAGTGATGATAAGACGGTGAGACTATGGGACGTCAAGACAGGTACCTGTAAGACCATGAGTGGTCACACTAATTAGGTATTCTCTGTGGCTATATCCAGTGATTCAGAGTTCATCGTATCGGGAAGTTATGATAAGACGGTGAGACTATGGGACGTCAAGACAGGTACCTGTAAGACCATGAGTGGTCACACACATTATGTATGATCTGTGGATATATCCAGTGATTCAGAGTTCATCGTATCGGGAAGTGATGATAAGACGGTGAGACTATGGGACGTCAAGACAGGTACCTGTAAGACCATGAGTGGTCACACTAGTGTTGTATATGCTGTGGCTATATCCAGTGATTCAGAGTTCATCATATCGGGAAGTCATGATAAGACGGTGAGACTATGGGACGTCAAGACAGGTACCTGTAAGACCATGAGTGGTCACACTAATTAGGCTTTCTCTGTGGCTATATCCAGTGATTCAGAGTTCATCGTATCGGGAAGTGATGATAAGACGATGAGACTATGGGACGTCAAGACAGGTACCTGTAAGACCATGAGTGGTCACACTAGTGTTGTATATACTGTGGCTATATCCAGTGATTCAGAGTTTATCGTATCGGGAAGTGTAGATTAGACGGTGAGACTATGGGACGTCAAGACAGGTACCTGTAAGACCATGAGTGGTCACACTAATTAGGTATTCTCTGTGGCTATATCCAGTGATTCAGAGTTCATCGTATCGGGAAGTTATGATAAGACGGTGAGACTATGGGACGTCAAGACAGGTACCTGTAAGACCATGAGTGGTCACACACATTATGTATGATCTGTGGATATATCCAGTGATTCAGAGTTCATCGTATCGGGAAGTGATGATAAGACGGTGAGACTATGGGACGTCAAGACAGGTACCTGTAAGACCATGAGTGGTCACACTAGTGTTGTATATGCTGTGGCTATATCCAGTGATTCAGAGTTCATCATATCGGGAAGTCATGATAAGACGGTGAGACTATGGGACGTCAAGACAGGTACCTGTAAGACCATGAGTGGTCACACTAATTAGGCTTTCTCTGTGGCTATATCCAGTGATTCAGAGTTCATCGTATCGGGAAGTGATGATAAGACGATGAGACTATGGGACGTCAAGACAGGTACCTGTAAGACCATGAGTGGTCACACTAGTGTTGTATATGCTGTGGCTATATCCAGTGATTCAGAGTTCATCGTATCGGGAAGTGATGATAAGACGGTGAGACTATGGGACGTCAAGACAGGTACCTGTAAGACCATGAGTGGTCACACTAATTAGGTATTCTCTGTGGCTATATCCAGTGATTCAGAGTTCATCGTATCGGGAAGTTATGATAAGACGGTGAGACTATGGGACGTCAAGACAGGTACCTGTAAGACCATGAGTGGTCACACACATTATGTATGATCTGTGGATATATCCAGTGATTCAGAGTTCATCGTATCGGGAAGTGATGATAAGACGGTGAGACTATGGGACGTCAAGACAGGTACCTGTAAGACCATGAGTGGTCACACTAGTGTTGTATATGCTGTGGCTATATCCAGTGATTCAGAGTTCATCATATCGGGAAGTCATGATAAGACGGTGAGACTATGGGACGTCAAGACAGGTACCTGTAAGACCATGAGTGGTCACACTAATTAGGCTTTCTCTGTGGCTATATCCAGTGATTCAGAGTTCATCGTATCGGGAAGTGATGATAAGACGATGAGACTATGGGACGTCAAGACAGGTACCTGTAAGACCATGAGTGGTCACACTAGTGTTGTATATGCTGTGGCTATATCCAGTGATTCAGAGTTTATCGTATCGGGAAGTGTAGATTAGACGGTGAGACTATGGGACGTCAAGACAGGTACCTGTAAGACCATGAGTGGTCACACTAGTGTTGTATATGCTGTGGCTATATCCAGTGATTCAGAGTTCATCATATCGGGAAGTCATGATAAGACGGTGAGACTATGGGACGTCAAGACAGGTACCTGTAAGACCATGAGTGGTCACACTAATTAGGCTTTCTCTGTGGCTATATCCAGTGATTCAGAGTTCATCGTATCGGGAAGTGATGATAAGACGATGAGACTATGGGACGTCAAGACAGGTACCTGTAAGACCATGAGTGGTCACACTAGTGTTGTATATGCTGTGGCTATATCCAGTGATTCAGAGTTTATCGTATCGGGAAGTGTAGATTAGACGGTGAGACTATGGGACGTCAAGACAGGTACCTGTAAGACCATGAGTGGTCACACTAATTAGGTATTCTCTGTGGCTATATCCAGTGATTCAGAGTTCATCGTATCGGGAAGTTATGATAAGACGGTGAGACTATGGGACGTCAAGACAGGTACCTGTAAGACCATGAGTGGTCACACACATTATGTATGATCTGTGGCTATATCCAGTGATTCAGAGTTCATCGTATCGGGAAGTGCAGATAAGACGGTGAGACTATGGGACGTCAAGACAGGTACCTGTAAGACCATGAGTGGTCACACTAGTGTTGTATATGCTGTGGCTATATCCAATGATTCAGAGTTCATCGTATCGGGAAGTGTAGATTAGACGGTGAGACTATGGGACGTCAAGACAGGTACCTGTAAGACCATGAGTGGTCACACTAATTAGGCTTTCTCTGTGGCTATATCCAGTGATTCAGAGTTTATCGTATCGGGAAGTGTAGATTAGACGGTGAGACTATGGGACGTCAAGACAGGTACCTGTAAGACCATGAGTGGTCACACAGATTCTGTATATGCTGTGGCTATATCCAGTGATTCAGAGTTCATCGTATCGGGAAGTGTAGATTAGACGGTGAGACTATGGGACGTCAAGACAGGTACCTGTAAGACCATGAGTGGTCACACTAGTGTTGTATATGCTGTGGCTATATCCAGTGATTCAGAGTTTATCGTATCGGGAAGTGTAGATTAGACGGTGAGACTATGGGACGTCAAGACAGGTACCTGTAAGACCATGAGTGGTCACACTAATTAGGTATTCTCTGTGGCTATATCCAGTGATTCAGAGTTCATCGTATCGGGAAGTTATGATAAGACGGTGAGACTATGGGACGTCAAGACAGGTACCTGTAAGACCATGAGTGGTCACACTAATTAGGTATTCTCTGTGGCTATATCCAGTGATTCAGAGTTTATCGTATCGGGAAGTGTAGATTAGACGGTGAGACTATGGGACGTCAAGACAGGTACCTGTAAGACCATGAGTGGTCACACTAGTGTTGTATATGCTGTGGCTATATCCAGTGATTCAGAGTTCATCATATCGGGAAGTCATGATAAGACGGTGAGACTATGGGACGTCAAGACAGGTACCTGTAAGACCATGAGTGGTCACACTAATTAGGCTTTCTCTGTGGCTATATCCAGTGATTCAGAGTTCATCGTATCGGGAAGTCGTGATAAGACGGTGAGACTATGGGACGTCAAGACAGGTACCTGTAAGACCATGAGTGGTCACACTAATTAGGTATTCTCTGTGGCTATATCCAGTGATTCAGAGTTCATCGTATCGGGAAGTCATGATAAGACGGTGAGACTATGGGACGTCAAGACAGGTACCTGTAAGACCATGAGTGGTCACACTAATTAGGTATTCTCTGTGGCTATATCCAGTGATTCAGAGTTCATCGTATCGGGAAGTCATGATAAGACGGTGAGACTATGGGACGTCAAGACAGGTACCTGTAAGACCATGAGTGGTCACACACATTATGTATATGCTGTGGCTATATCCAATGATTCAGAGTTCATCGTATCGGGAAGTGCAGATTATACGGTGAGACTATGGGACGTCAAGACAGGTACCTGTAAGACCATGAGTGGTCACACACATTATGTATATGCTGTGGCTATATCCAATGATTCAGAGTTCATCGTATCGGGAAGTGTAGATTAGACGGTGAGACTATGGGACGTCAAGACAGGTACCTGTAAGACCATGAGTGGTCACACACATTATGTATATGCTGTGGCTATATCCAATGATTCAGAGTTCATCGTATCGGGAAGTGTAGATTAGACGGTGAGACTATGGGACGTCAAGACAGGTACCTGTAAGACCATGAGTGGTCACACAGATTCTGTATGATCTGTGGCTATATCCAGTGATTCAGAGTTCATCGTATCGGGAAGTTATGATAAGACGGTGAGACTATGGGACGTCAAGACAGGTACCTGTAAGACCATGAGTGGTCACACTAATTAGGTATTCTCTGTGGCTATATCCAGTGATTCAGAGTTCATCGTATCGGGAAGTTATGATAAGACGGTGAGACTATGGGACGTCAAGACAGGTACCTGTAAGACCATGAGTGGTCACACTAGTGTTGTATATGCTGTGGCTATATCCAGTGATTCAGAGTTCATCGTATCGGGAAGTTATGATAAGACGGTGAGACTATGGGACGTCAAGACAGGTACCTGTAAGACCATGAGTGGTCACACTAATTAGGCTTTCTCTGTGGCTATATCCAGTGATTCAGAGTTCATCGTATCGGGAAGTGATGATAAGACGATGAGACTATGGGACGTCAAGACAGGTACCTGTAAGACCATGAGTGGTCACACTAATTAGGTATTCTCTGTGGCTATATCCAGTGATTCAGAGTTCATCGTATCGGGAAGTTATGATAAGACGGTGAGACTATGGGACGTCAAGACAGGTACCTGTAAGACCATGAGTGGTCACACTAATTAGGTATTCTCTGTGGCTATATCCAGTGATTCAGAGTTCATCGTATCGGGAAGTTATGATAAGACGGTGAGACTATGGGACGTCAAGACAGGTACCTGTAAGACCATGAGTGGTCACACTAGTGTTGTATATGCTGTGGCTATATCCAGTGATTCAGAGTTTATCGTATCGGGAAGTGTAGATTAGACGGTGAGACTATGGGACGTCAAGACAGGTACCTGTAAGACCATGAGTGGTCACACTAGTGTTGTATATGCTGTGGCTATATCCAGTGATTCAGAGTTCATCATATCGGGAAGTCGTGATAAGACGGTGAGACTATGGGACGTCAAGACAGGTACCTGTAAGACCATGAGTGGTCACACTAATTAGGTATTCTCTGTGGCTATATCCAGTGATTCAGAGTTTATCGTATCGGGAAGTTATGATAAGACGGTGAGACTATGGGACGTCAAGACAGGTACCTGTAAGACCATGAGTGGTCACACACATTATGTATATGCTGTGGCTATATCCAATGATTCAGAGTTCATCGTATCGGGAAGTGCAGATTATACGGTGAGACTATGGGACGTC
This sequence comes from Loxodes magnus, assembly GCA_946699065.1. NCBI lineage: Eukaryota > Ciliophora > Karyorelictea > Loxodida > Loxodidae > Loxodes > Loxodes magnus. The sequence goes on from CAMPDV010001041.1 coordinate 42,560, forward strand.
AAGACAGGTACCTGTAAGACCATGAGTGGTCACACTAGTGTTGTATATGCTGTGGCTATATCCAATGATTCAGAGTTCATCGTATCGGGAAGTGTAGATTAGACGGTGAGACTATGGGACGTCAAGACAGGTACCTGTAAGACCATGAGTGGTCACACACATTATGTATATGCTGTGGCTATATCCAATGATTCAGAGTTCATCGTATCGGGAAGTGTAGATTAGACGGTGAGACTATGGGACGTCAAGACAGGTACCTGTAAGACCATGAGTGGTCACACACATTATGTATATGCTGTGGCTATATCCAGTGATTCAGAGTTCATCGTATCGGGAAGTGTAGATTAGACGGTGAGACTATGGGACGTCAAGACAGGTACCTGTAAGACCATGAGTGGTCACACTAATTAGGTATTCTCTGTGGCTATATCCAGTGATTCAGAGTTCATCGTATTGGGAAGTGTAGATTAGACGGTGAGACTATGGGACGTCAAGACAGGTACCTGTAAGACCATGAGTGGTCACACACATTATGTATACGCTGTGGCTATATCCAATGATTCAGAGTTCATCGTATCGGGAAGTCATGATAAGACGGTGAGACTATGGGACGTCAAGACAGGTACCTGTAAGACCATGAGTGGTCACACTAATTAGGTATTCTCTGTGGCTATATCCAGTGATTCAGAGTTCATCGTATCGGGAAGTTATGATAAGACGGTGAGACTATGGGACGTCAAGACAGGTACCTGTAAGACCATGAGTGGTCACACTAATTAGGTATTCTCTGTGGCTATATCCAGTGATTCAGAGTTCATCGTATCGGGAAGTTATGATAAGACGGTGAGACTATGGGACGTCAAGACAGGTACCTGTAAGACCATGAGTGGTCACACACATTATGTATGATCTGTGGATATATCCAGTGATTCAGAGTTCATCGTATCGGGAAGTGATGATAAGACGGTGAGACTATGGGACGTCAAGACAGGTACCTGTAAGACCATGAGTGGTCACACTAGTGTTGTATATACTGTGGCTATATCCAGTGATTCAGAGTTCATCATATCGGGAAGTCATGATAAGACGGTGAGACTATGGGACGTCAAGACAGGTACCTGTAAGACCATGAGTGGTCACACTAATTAGGCTTTCTCTGTGGCTATATCCAGTGATTCAGAGTTCATCGTATCGGGAAGTGATGATAAGACGATGAGACTATGGGACGTCAAGACAGGTACCTGTAAGACCATGAGTGGTCACACTAGTGTTGTATATGCTGTGGCTATATCCAGTGATTCAGAGTTTATCGTATCGGGAAGTGTAGATTAGACGGTGAGACTATGGGACGTCAAGACAGGTACCTGTAAGACCATGAGTGGTCACACTAGTGTTGTATTCTCTGTGGCTATATCCAGTGATTCAGAGTTCATCATATCGGGAAGTCATGATAAGACGGTGAGACTATGGGACGTCAAGACAGGTACCTGTAAGACCATGAGTGGTCACACTAATTAGGCTTTCTCTGTGGCTATATCCAGTGATTCAGAGTTCATCGTATCGGGAAGTGATGATAAGACGATGAGACTATGGGACGTCAAGACAGGTACCTGTAAGACCATGAGTGGTCACACTAGTGTTGTATATGCTGTGGCTATATCCAGTGATTCAGAGTTTATCGTATCGGGAAGTGTAGATTAGACGGTGAGACTATGGGACGTCAAGACAGGTACCTGTAAGACCATGAGTGGTCACACTAATTAGGTATTCTCTGTGGCTATATCCAGTGATTCAGAGTTCATCGTATCGGGAAGTTATGATAAGACGGTGAGACTATGGGACGTCAAGACAGGTACCTGTAAGACCATGAGTGGTCACACACATTATGTATGATCTGTGGCTATATCCAGTGATTCAGAGTTCATCGTATCGGGAAGTGCAGATAAGACGGTGAGACTATGGGACGTCAAGACAGGTACCTGTAAGACCATGAGTGGTCACACTAGTGTTGTATATGCTGTGGCTATATCCAATGATTCAGAGTTCATCGTATCGGGAAGTGTAGATTAGACGGTGAGACTATGGGACGTCAAGACAGGTACCTGTAAGACCATGAGTGGTCACACTAATTAGGCTTTCTCTGTGGCTATATCCAGTGATTCAGAGTTTATCGTATCGGGAAGTGTAGATTAGACGGTGAGACTATGGGACGTCAAGACAGGTACCTGTAAGACCATGAGTGGTCACACAGATTCTGTATATGCTGTGGCTATATCCAGTGATTCAGAGTTCATCGTATCGGGAAGTGTAGATTAGACGGTGAGACTATGGGACGTCAAGACAGGTACCTGTAAGACCATGAGTGGTCACACTAGTGTTGTATATGCTGTGGCTATATCCAGTGATTCAGAGTTTATCGTATCGGGAAGTGTAGATTAGACGGTGAGACTATGGGACGTCAAGACAGGTACCTGTAAGACCATGAGTGGTCACACTAATTAGGTATTCTCTGTGGCTATATCCAGTGATTCAGAGTTCATCGTATCGGGAAGTTATGATAAGACGGTGAGACTATGGGACGTCAAGACAGGTACCTGTAAGACCATGAGTGGTCACACACATTATGTATGATCTGTGGCTATATCCAGTGATTCAGAGTTCATCGTATCGGGAAGTGCAGATAAGACGGTGAGACTATGGGACGTCAAGACAGGTACCTGTAAGACCATGAGTGGTCACACTAGTGTTGTATATGCTGTGGCTATATCCAATGATTCAGAGTTCATCGTATCGGGAAGTGTAGATTAGACGGTGAGACTATGGGACGTCAAGACAGGTACCTGTAAGACCATGAGTGGTCACACTAATTAGGCTTTCTCTGTGGCTATATCCAGTGATTCAGAGTTCATCATATCGGGAAGTCGTGATAAGACGGTGAGACTATGGGACGTCAAGACAGGTACCTGTAAGACCATGAGTGGTCACACTAATTAGGTATTCTCTGTGGCTATATCCAGTGATTCAGAGTTCATCGTATCGGGAAGTCATGATAAGACGGTGAGACTATGGGACGTCAAGACAGGTACCTGTAAGACCATGAGTGGTCACACTAATTAGGTATTCTCTGTGGCTATATCCAGTGATTCAGAGTTCATCGTATCGGGAAGTCATGATAAGACGGTGAGACTATGGGACGTCAAGACAGGTACCTGTAAGACCATGAGTGGTCACACACATTATGTATATGCTGTGGCTATATCCAATGATTCAGAGTTCATCGTATCGGGAAGTGCAGATTATACGGTGAGACTATGGGACGTCAAGACAGGTACCTGTAAGACCATGAGTGGTCACACACATTATGTATATGCTGTGGCTATATCCAATGATTCAGAGTTCATCGTATCGGGAAGTGTAGATTAGACGGTGAGACTATGGGACGTCAAGACAGGTACCTGTAAGACCATGAGTGGTCACACACATTATGTATATGCTGTGGCTATATCCAATGATTCAGAGTTCATCGTATCGGGAAGTGTAGATTAGACGGTGAGACTATGGGACGTCAAGACAGGTACCTGTAAGACCATGAGTGGTCACACACATTATGTATATGCTGTGGCTATATCCAATGATTCAGAGTTCATCGTATCGGGAAGTGTAGATTAGACGGTGAGACTATGGGACGTCAAGACAGGTACCTGTAAGACCATGAGTGGTCACACACATTATGTATATGCTGTGGCTATATCCAGTGATTCAGAGTTCATCGTATCGGGAAGTTATGATAAGACGGTGAGACTATGGGACGTCAAGACAGGTACCTGTAAGACCATGAGTGGTCACACTAATTAGGTATTCTCTGTGGCTATATCCAGTGATTCAGAGTTCATCGTATCGGGAAGTTATGATAAGACGGTGAGACTATGGGACGTCAAGACAGGTACCTGTAAGACCATGAGTGGTCACACTAATTAGGTATTCTCTGTGGCTATATCCAGTGATTCAGAGTTTATCGTATCGGGAAGTTATGATAAGACGGTGAGACTATGGGACGTCAAGACAGGTACCTGTAAGACCATGAGTGGTCACACACATTATGTATGATCTGTGGATATATCCAGTGATTCAGAGTTCATCGTATCGGGAAGTGATGATAAGACGGTGAGACTATGGGACGTCAAGACAGGTACCTGTAAGACCATGAGTGGTCACACTAGTGTTGTATATGCTGTGGCTATATCCAGTGATTCAGAGTTCATCATATCGGGAAGTCATGATAAGACGGTGAGACTATGGGACGTCAAGACAGGTACCTGTAAGACCATGAGTGGTCACACACATTATGTATATGCTGTGGCTATATCCAGTGATTCAGAGTTCATCGTATCGGGAAGTTATGATAAGACGGTGAGACTATGGGACGTCAAGACAGGTACCTGTAAGACCATGAGTGGTCACACACATTATGTATATGCTGTGGCTATATCCAATGATTCAGAGTTCATCGTATTGGGAAGTGTAGATTAGACGGTGAGACTATGGGACGTCAAGACAGGTACCTGTAAGACCATGAGTGGTCACACACATTATGTATATGCTGTGGCTATATCCAATGATTCAGAGTTCATCGTATCGGGAAGTGTAGATTAGACGGTGAGACTATGGGACGTCAAGACAGGTACCTGTAAGACCATGAGTGGTCACACACATTATGTATATGCTGTGGCTATATCCAATGATTCAGAGTTCATCGTATCGGGAAGTGTAGATTAGACGGTGAGACTATGGGACGTCAAGACAGGTACCTGTAAGACCATGAGTGGTCACACTAATTAGGTATTCTCTGTGGCTATATCCAGTGATTCAGAGTTCATCGTATTGGGAAGTGTAGATTAGACGGTGAGACTATGGGACGTCAAGACAGGTACCTGTAAGACCATGAGTGGTCACACACATTATGTATACGCTGTGGCTATATCCAATGATTCAGAGTTCATCGTATCGGGAAGTGTAGATTAGACGGTGAGACTATGGGACGTCAAGACAGGTACCTGTAAGACCATGAGTGGTCACACTAATTAGGTATTCTCTGTGGCTATATCCAGTGATTCAGAGTTCATCGTATTGGGAAGTGTAGATTAGACGGTGAGACTATGGGACGTCAAGACAGGTACCTGTAAGACCATGAGTGGTCACACACATTATGTATACGCTGTGGCTATATCCAATGATTCAGAGTTCATCGTATCGGGAAGTCATGATAAGACGGTGAGACTATGGGACGTCAAGACAGGTACCTGTAAGACCATGAGTGGTCACACTAATTAGGTATTCTCTGTGGCTATATCCAATGATTCAGAGTTCATCGTATCGGGAAGTTATGATAAGACGGTGAGACTATGGGACGTCAAGACAGGTACCTGTAAGACCATGAGTGGTCACACTAATTAGGTATTCTCTGTGGCTATATCCAGTGATTCAGAGTTCATCGTATCGGGAAGTGATGATAAGACGATGAGACTATGGGACGTCAAGACAGGTACCTGTAAGACCATGAGTGGTCACACACATTATGTATATGCTGTGGCTATATCCAGTGATTCAGAGTTCATCGTATCGGTAAGTTATGATAAGACGGTGAGACTATGGGACGTCAAGACAGGTACCTGTAAGACCATGAGTGGTCACACACATTATGTATGATCTGTGGCTATATCCAGTGATTCAGAGTTCATCGTATCGGGAAGTGCAGATTATACGGTGAGACTATGGGACGTCAAGACAGGTACCTGTAAGACCATGAGTGGTCACACTAATTAGGTATTCTCTGTGGCTATATCCAGTGATTCAGAGTTCATCGTATCGGGAAGTGTAGATTAGACGGTGAGACTATGGGACGTCAAGACAGGTACCTGTAAGACCATGAGTGGTCACACACATTATGTATATGCTGTGGCTATATCCAGTGATTCAGAGTTCATCGTATTGGGAAGTGTAGATTAGACGGTGAGACTATGGGACGTCAAGACAGGTACCTGTAAGACCATGAGTGGTCACACTAGTGTTGTATATGCTGTGGCTATATCCAGTGATTCAGAGTTCATCGTATCGGGAAGTTATGATTAGACGGTGAGACTATGGGACGTCAAGACAGGTACCTGTAAGACCATGAGTGGTCACACACATTATGTATATGCTGTGGCTATATCCAATGATTCAGAGTTCATCGTATCGGGAAGTGCAGATTATACGGTGAGACTATGGGACGTCAAGACAGGTACCTGTAAGACCATGAGTGGTCACACACATTATGTATATGCTGTGGCTATATCCAATGATTCAGAGTTCATCGTATCGGGAAGTGTAGATTAGACGGTGAGACTATGGGACGTCAAGACAGGTACCTGTAAGACCATGAGTGGTCACACACATTATGTATATGCTGTGGCTATATCCAGTGATTCAGAGTTCATCGTATCGGGAAGTGCAGATAAGACGGTGAGACTATGGGACGTCAAGACAGGTACCTGTAAGACCATGAGTGGTCACACCAGTGTTGTATATGCTGTGGCTATATCCAATGATTCAGAGTTCATCGTATCGGGAAGTGCAGATAAGACGGTGAGACTATGGGACGTCAAGACAGGTACCTGTAAGACCATGAGTGGTCACACCAGTGTTGTATATGCTGTGGCTATATCCAATGATTCAGAGTTCATCGTATCGTGAAGTGTAGATTAGACGGTGAGACTATGGGACGTCAAGACAGGTACCTGTAAGACCATGAGTGGTCACACTAGTGTTGTATATGCTGTGGCTATATCCAGTGATTCAGAGTTCATCGTATCGGGAAGTAATGATTATACGGTGAGACTATGGGACGTCAAGACAGGTACCTGTAAGACCATGAGTGGTCACACAGATTATGTATATGCTGTGGCTATATCCAGTGATTCAGAGTTCATCGTATCGGGAAGTCATGATAAGACGGTGAGACTATGGGACGTCAAGACAGGTACCTGTAAGACCATGAGTGGTCACACTAATTAGGTATTCTCTGTGGCTATATCCAGTGATTCAGAGTTCATCGTATCGGGAAGTGCAGATAAGACGGTGAGACTATGGGACGTCAAGACAGGTACCTGTAAGACCATGAGTGGTCACACTAATTAGGTATTCTCTGTGGCTATATCCAGTGATTCAGAGTTCATCGTATCGGGAAGTGCAGATTATACGGTGAGACTATGGGACGTCAAGACAGGTACCTGTAAGACCATGAGTGGTCACACACATTATGTATATGCTGTGGCTATATCCAATGATTCAGAGTTCATCGTATCGGGAAGTGTAGATTAGACGGTGAGACTATGGGACGTCAAGACAGGTACCTGTAAGACCATGAGTGGTCACACACATTATGTATATGCTGTGGCTATATCCAATGATTCAGAGTTCATCGTATCGGGAAGTTATGATTATACGGTGAGACTATGGGACGTCAAGACAGGTACCTGTAAGACCATGAGTGGTCACACACATTATGTATATGCTGTGGCTATATCCAGTGATTCAGAGTTCATCGTATCGGGAAGTTATGATAAGACGGTGAGACTATGGGACGTCAAGACAGGTACCTGTAAGACCATGAGTGGTCACACTAGTGTTGTATATGCTGTGGCTATATCCAATGATTCAGAGTTCATCGTATCGGGAAGTGTAGATTAGACGGTGAGACTATGGGACGTCAAGACAGGTACCTGTAAGACCATGAGTGGTCACACTAATTAGGTATTCTCTGTGGCTATATCCAGTGATTCAGAGTTCATCGTATCGGGAAGTTATGATAAGACGGTGAGACTATGGGACGTCAAGACAGGTACCTGTAAGACCATGAGTGGTCACACTAATTAGGTATTCTCTGTGGCTATATCCAGTGATTCAGAGTTCATCGTATCGGGAAGTGATGATAAGACGGTGAGACTATGGGACGTCAAGACAGGTACCTGTAAGACCATGAGTGGTCACACTAGTGTTGTATATGCTGTGGCTATATCCAGTGATTCAGAGTTCATCAGTTCGGGAAGTCATGATAAGACGGTGAGACTATGGGACGTCAAGACAGGTACCTGTAAGACCATGAGTGGTCACACACATTATGTATATGCTGTGGCTATATCCAATGATTCAGAGTTCATCGTATCGGGAAGTGCAGATAAGACGGTGAGACTATGGGACGTCAAGACAGGTACCTGTAAGACCATGAGTGGTCACACACATTATGTATATGCTGTGGCTATATCCAATGATTCAGAGTTCATCGTATCGGGAAGTGCAGATTATACGGTGAGACTATGGGACGTCAAGACAGGTACCTGTAAGACCATGAGTGGTCACACTTGTGTTGTATATGCTGTGGCTATATCCAGTGATTCAGAGTTCATCGTATCGGGAAGTGTAGATTAGACGGTGAGACTATGGGACGTCAAGACAGGTACCTGTAAGACCATGAGTGGTCACACACATTATGTATATGCTGTGGCTATATCCAATGATTCAGAGTTCATCGTATCGGGAAGTGTAGATTAGACGGTGAGACTATGGACGTCAAGACAGGTACCTGTAAGACCATGAGTGGTCACACTAATTAGGTATTATCTGTGGCTATATCCAGTGATTCAGAGTTCATCATTCGGGAAGTCATGATTCTACGGTGAGACTATGGGACGTCAAGACAGGTACCTGTAAGACCATGAGTGGTCACACTTATTCTGTATTCTCTGTGGCTATATCCAATGATTCAGAGTTCATCGTATCGGGAAGTGCAGATAAGACGGTGAGACTATGGGACGTCAAGACAGGTACCTGTAAGACCATGAGTGGTCACACCAGTGTTGTATATGCCGTGGCTATATCCAATGATTCAGAGTTCATCGTATCGTGAAGTGTAGATTAGACGGTGAGACTATGGGACGTCAAGACAGGTACCTGTAAGACCATGAGTGGTCACACTAGTGTTGTATATGCTGTGGCTATATCCAGTGATTCAGAGTTCATCGTATCGGGAAGTAATGATTATACGGTGAGACTATGGGACGTCAAGACAGGTACCTGTAAGACCATGAGTGGTCACACAGATTCTGTATATGCTGTGGCTATATCCAGTGATTCAGAGTTCATCGTATCGGGAAGTCATGATAAGACGGTGAGACTATGGGACGTCAAGACAGGTACCTGTAAGACCATGAGTGGTCACACTAATTAGGTATTCTCTGTGGCTATATCCAGTGATTCAGAGTTCATCGTATCGGGAAGTGCAGATAAGACGGTGAGACTATGGGACGTCAAGACAGGTACCTGTAAGACCATGAGTGGTCACACTAATTAGGTATTCTCTGTGGCTATATCCAATGATTCAGAGTTCATCGTATCGGGAAGTGTAGATTAGACGGTGAGACTATGGGACGTCAAGACAGGTACCTGTAAGACCATGAGTGGTCACACACATTATGTATATGCTGTGGCTATATCCAGTGATTCAGAGTTCATCGTATCGGGAAGTGTAAATTAGACGGTGAGACTATGGGACGTCAAGACAGGTACCTGTAAGACCATGAGTGGTCACACACATTATGTATATGCTGTGGCTATATCCAATGATTCAGAGTTCATCGTATCGGGAAGTGCAGATTATACGGTGAGACTATGGGACGTCAAGACAGGTACCTGTAAGACCATGAGTGGTCACACTTATTCTGTATTCTCTGTGGCTATATCCAATGATTCAGAGTTCATCGTATCGGGAAGTCATGATAAGACGGTGAGACTATGGGACGTCAAGACAGGTACCTGTAAGACCATGAGTGGTCACACACATTATGTATATGCTGTGGCTATATCCAGTGATTCAGAGTTCATCGTATCGGGAAGTGTAAATTAGACGGTGAGACTATGGGACGTCAAGACAGGTACCTGTAAGACCATGAGTGGTCACACACATTATGTATATGCTGTGGCTATATCCAATGATTCAGAGTTCATCGTATCGGGAAGTTCAGATAAGACGGTGAGACTATGGGACGTCAAGACAGGTACCTGTAAGACCATGAGTGGTCACACTAATTAGGTATTCTCTGTGGCTATATCCAATGATTCAGAGTTCATCGTATCGGGAAGTGTAGATTAGACGGTGAGACTATGGGACGTCAAGACAGGTACCTGTAAGACCATGAGTGGTCACACTTATTCTGTATTCTCTGTGGCTATATCCAATGATTCAGAGTTCATCGTATCGGGAAGTCATGATTCTACGGTGAGACTATGGGACGTCAAGACAGGTACCTGTAAGACCATGAGTGGTCACACTTATTATGTATGATCTGTGGCTATATCCATTGATTCAGAGTTCATCGTATCGGGAAGTTCAGATTAGACGGTGAGACTATGGGACGTCAAGACAGGTACCTGTAAGACCATGAGTGGTCACACTTATTCTGTATTCTCTGTGGCTATATCCAATGATTCAGAGTTCATCGTATCGGGAAGTGCAGATAAGACGGTGAGACTATGGGACGTCAAGACAGGTACCTGTAAGACCATGAGTGGTCACACTTATTCTGTATTCTCTGTGGCTATATCCAATGATTCAGAGTTCATCGTATCGGGAAGTGCAGATAAGACGGTGAGACTATGGGACGTCAAGACAGGTACCTGTAAGACCATGAGTGGTCACACTTATTCTGTATTCTCTGTGGCTATATCCAATGATTCAGAGTTCATCGTATCGGGAAGTGCAGATAAGACGGTGAGACTATGGGACGTCAAGACAGGTACCTGTAAGACCATGAGTGGTCACACTAATTAGGCTTTCTCTGTGGCTATATCCAGTGATTCAGAGTTCATCGTATCGGGAAGTGCAGATTATACGGTGAGACTATGGGACGTCAAGACAGGTACCTGTAAGACCATGAGTGGTCACACTAGTGTTGTATATGCTGTGGCTATATCCAGTGATTCAGAGTTCATCGTATCGGGAAGTTATGATAAGACGGTGAGACTATGGACGTCAAGACAGGTACCTGTAAGACCATGAGTGGTCACACTAATTAGGTATTATCTGTGGCTATATCCAGTGATTCAGAGTTCATCATATCGGGAAGTTATGATAAGACGGTGAGACTATGGGACGTCAAGACAGGTACCTGTAAGACCATGAGTGGTCACACTAATTAGGTATTCTCTGTGGCTATATCCAGTGATTCAGAGTTCATCGTATCGGGAAGTGCAGATTATACGGTGAGACTATGGGACGTCAAGACAGGTACCTGTAAGACCATGAGTGGTCACACTTGTGTTGTATATGCTGTGGCTATATCCAGTGATTCAGAGTTCATCATATCGGGAAGTCATGATAAGACGGTGAGACTATGGGACGTCAAGACAGGTACCTGTAAGACCATGAGTGGTCACACTAGTGTTGTATATGCTGTGGCTATATCCAGTGATTCAGAGTTCATCGTATCGGGAAGTTCAGATTAGACGGTGAGACTATGGGACGTCAAGACAGGTACCTGTAAGACCATGAGTGGTCACACTTATTCTGTATTCTCTGTGGCTATATCCAATGATTCAGAGTTCATCGTATCGGGAAGTCATGATAAGACGGTGAGACTATGGGACGTCAAGACAGGTACCTGTAAGACCATGAGTGGTCACACTTGTGTTGTATATGCTGTGGCTATATCCAATGATTCAGAGTTCATCGTATCGTGAAGTGTAGATTAGACGGTGAGACTATGGGACGTCAAGACAGGTACCTGTAAGACCATGAGTGGTCACACTAGTGTTGTATATGCTGTGGCTATATCCAGTGATTCAGAGTTCATCGTATCGGGAAGTGTAAATTAGACGGTGAGACTATGGGACGTCAAGACAGGTACCTGTAAGACCATGAGTGGTCACACACATTATGTATATGCTGTGGCTATATCCAATGATTCAGAGTTCATCGTATCGGGAAGTGCAGATTATACGGTGAGACTATGGGACGTCAAGACAGGTACCTGTAAGACCATGAGTGGTCACACTTGTGTTGTATATGCTGTGGCTATATCCAGTGATTCAGAGTTCATCATATCGGGAAGTCATGATAAGACGGTGAGACTATGGGACGTCAAGACAGGTACCTGTAAGACCATGAGTGGTCACACTAATTAGGCTTTCTCTGTGGCTATATCCAGTGATTCAGAGTTCATCGTATCGGGAAGTGCAGATAAGACGGTGAGACTATGGGACGTCAAGACAGGTACCTGTAAGACCATGAGTGGTCACACTAATTAGGTATTCTCTGTGGCTATATCCAATGATTCAGAGTTCATCGTATCGGGAAGTGTAGATTAGACGGTGAGACTATGGGACGTCAAGACAGGTACCTGTAAGACCATGAGTGGTCACACCAGTGTTGTATATGCTGTGGCTATATCCAGTGATTCAGAGTTCATCGTATCGGGAAGTGTAAATTAGACGGTGAGACTATGGGACGTCAAGACAGGTACCTGTAAGACCATGAGTGGTCACACACATTATGTATATGCTGTGGCTATATCCAATGATTCAGAGTTCATCGTATCGGGAAGTGCAGATTATACGGTGAGACTATGGGACGTCAAGACAGGTACCTGTAAGACCATGAGTGGTCACACTTGTGTTGTATATGCTGTGGCTATATCCAGTGATTCAGAGTTCATCATATCGGGAAGTCATGATAAGACGGTGAGACTATGGGACGTCAAGACAGGTACCTGCAAGACCATGAGTGGTCACACTAGTGTTGTATATGCTGTGGCTATATCCAGTGATTCAGAGTTCATCATATCGGGAAGTGTAGATTAGACGGTGAGACTATGGGACGTCAAGACAGGTACCTGTAAGACCATGAGTGGTCACACTAGTGTTGTATATGCTGTGGCTATATCCAGTGATTCAGAGTTCATCGTATCGGGAAGTGTAGATTAGACGGTGAGACTATGGGACGTCAAGACAGGTACCTGTAAGACCATGAGTGGTCACACCAGTGTTGTATATGCTGTGGCTATATCCAATGATTCAGAGTTCATCGTATCGTGAAGTGTAGATTAGACGGTGAGACTATGGGACGTCAAGACAGGTACCTGTAAGACCATGAGTGGTCACACTAATTAGGCTTTCTCTGTGGCTATATCCAGTGATTCAGAGTTCATCGTATCGGGAAGTGTAAATTAGACGGTGAGACTATGGGACGTCAAGACAGGTACCTGTAAGACCATGAGTGGTCACACTAATTAGGTATTCTCTGTGGCTATATCCAATGATTCAGAGTTCATCGTATCGGGAAGTGTAGATTAGACGGTGAGACTATGGGACGTCAAGACAGGTACCTGTAAGACCATGAGTGGTCACACCAGTGTTGTATATGCTGTGGCTATATCCAGTGATTCAGAGTTCATCGTATCGGGAAGTGTAAATTAGACGGTGAGACTATGGGACGTCAAGACAGGTACCTGTAAGACCATGAGTGGTCACACACATTATGTATATGCTGTGGCTATATCCAATGATTCAGAGTTCATCGTATCGGGAAGTGCAGATTATACGGTGAGACTATGGGACGTCAAGACAGGTACCTGTAAGACCATGAGTGGTCACACTTGTGTTGTATATGCTGTGGCTATATCCAGTGATTCAGAGTTCATCATATCGGGAAGTCATGATAAGACGGTGAGACTATGGGACGTCAAGACAGGTACCTGCAAGACCATGAGTGGTCACACTAGTGTTGTATATGCTGTGGCTATATCCAGTGATTCAGAGTTCATCATATCGGGAAGTGTAGATTAGACGGTGAGACTATGGGACGTCAAGACAGGTACCTGTAAGACCATGAGTGGTCACACTAGTGTTGTATATGCTGTGGCTATATCCAGTGATTCAGAGTTCATCGTATCGGGAAGTGTAGATTAGACGGTGAGACTATGGGACGTCAAGACAGGTACCTGTAAGACCATGAGTGGTCACACCAGTGTTGTATATGCTGTGGCTATATCCAATGATTCAGAGTTCATCGTATCGTGAAGTGTAGATTAGACGGTGAGACTATGGGACGTCAAGACAGGTACCTGTAAGACCATGAGTGGTCACACTAGTGTTGTATATGCTGTGGCTTTATCCAGTGATTCAGAGTTCATCGTATCGGGAATTGCAGATTATACGGTGAGACTATGGGACGTCAAGACAGGTACCTGTAAGACCATGAGTGGTCACACTTGTGTTGTATATGCTGTGGCTTTATCCAGTGATTCAGAGTTCATCGTATCGGGAATTGCAGATTATACGGTGAGACTATGGGACGTCAAGACAGGTACCTGTAAGACCATGAGTGGTCACACTAATTAGGTATTCTCTGTGGCTATATCCATTGATTCAGAGTTCATCATATCGGGAAGTGTAGATTAGACGGTGAGACTATGGGACGTCAAGACAGGTACCTGTAAGACCATGAGTGGTCACACTTATTCTGTATTCTCTGTGGCTATATCCAATGATTCAGAGTTCATCGTATCGGGAAGTGCAGATAAGACGGTGAGACTATGGGACGTCAAGACAGGTACCTGTAAGACCATGAGTGGTCACACTTATTCTGTATTCTCTGTGGCTATATCCAATGATTCAGAGTTCATCGTATCGGGAATTGCAGATTATACGGTGAGACTATGGGACGTCAAGACAGGTACCTGTAAGACCATGAGTGGTCACACTTATTATGTATGATCTGTGGCTATATCCATTGATTCAGAGTTCATCGTATCGGGAAGTTCAGATTAGACGGTGAGACTATGGGACGTCAAGACAGGTACCTGTAAGACCATGAGTGGTCACACTTATTAGGTATTCTCTGTGGCTATATCCATTGATTCAGAGTTCATCGTATCGGGAAGTTCAGATTAGACGGTGAGACTATGGGACGTCAAGACAGGTACCTGTAAGACCATGAGTGGTCACACTTATTCTGTATTCTCTGTGGCTATATCCAATGATTCAGAGTTCATCGTATCGGGAAGTGCAGATAAGACGGTGAGACTATGGGACGTCAAGACAGGTACCTGTAAGACCATGAGTGGTCACACTTATTCTGTATTCTCTGTGGCTATATCCAATGATTCAGAGTTCATCGTATCGGGAATTGCAGATTATACGGTGAGACTATGGGACGTCAAGACAGGTACCTGTAAGACCATGAGTGGTCACACTTATTATGTATGATCTGTGGCTATATCCATTGATTCAGAGTTCATCGTATCGGGAAGTGCAGATAAGACGGTGAGACTATGGGACGTCAAGACAGGTACCTGTAAGACCATGAGTGGTCACACTTATTCTGTATTCTCTGTGGCTATATCCAATGATTCAGAGTTCATCGTATCGGGAAGTGCAGATAAGACGGTGAGACTATGGGACGTCAAGACAGGTACCTGTAAGACCATGAGTGGTCACACTTATTCTGTATTCTCTGTGGCTATATCCAATGATTCAGAGTTCATCGTATCGGGAAGTGCAGATAAGACGGTGAGACTATGGGACGTCAAGACAGGTACCTGTAAGACCATGAGTGGTCACACCAGTGTTGTATATGCTGTGGCTATATCCAATGATTCAGAGTTCATCGTATCGGGAAGTGTAGATTAGACGGTGAGACTATGGGACGTCAAGACAGGTACCTGTAAGACCATGAGTGGTCACACTAATTAGGCTTTCTCTGTGGCTATATCCAGTGATTCAGAGTTCATCGTATCGGGAAGTAATGATTATACGGTGAGACTATGGGACGTCAAGACAGGTACCTGTAAGACCATGAGTGGTCACACAGATTCTGTATATGCTGTGGCTATATCCAGTGATTCAGAGTTCATCGTATCGGGAAGTGCAGATAAGACGGTGAGACTATGGGACGTCAAGACAGGTACCTGTAAGACCATGAGTGGTCACACTAATTAGGTATTCTCTGTGGCTATATCCAGTGATTCAGAGTTCATCGTATCGGGAAGTGCAGATAAGACGGTGAGACTATGGGACGTCAAGACAGGTACCTGTAAGACCATGAGTGGTCACACTAATTAGGTATTCTCTGTGGCTATATCCAATGATTCAGAGTTCATCGTATCGGGAAGTGTAGATTAGACGGTGAGACTATGGGACGTCAAGACAGGTACCTGTAAGACCATGAGTGGTCACACACATTATGTATATGCTGTGGCTATATCCAGTGATTCAGAGTTCATCGTATCGGGAAGTGTAAATTAGACGGTGAGACTATGGGACGTCAAGACAGGTACCTGTAAGACCATGAGTGGTCACACACATTATGTATATGCTGTGGCTATATCCAATGATTCAGAGTTCATCGTATCGGGAAGTGCAGATTATACGGTGAGACTATGGGACGTCAAGACAGGTACCTGTAAGACCATGAGTGGTCACACTTGTGTTGTATATGCTGTGGCTATATCCAGTGATTCAGAGTTCATCATATCGGGAAGTCATGATAAGACGGTGAGACTATGGGACGTCAAGACAGGTACCTGCAAGACCATGAGTGGTCACACTAGTGTTGTATATGCTGTGGCTATATCCAGTGATTCAGAGTTCATCATATCGGGAAGTGTAGATTAGACGGTGAGACTATGGGACGTCAAGACAGGTACCTGTAAGACCATGAGTGGTCACACTAGTGTTGTATATGCTGTGGCTATATCCAGTGATTCAGAGTTCATCGTATCGGGAAGTGTAGATTAGACGGTGAGACTATGGGACGTCAAGACAGGTACCTGTAAGACCATGAGTGGTCACACCAGTGTTGTATATGCTGTGGCTATATCCAATGATTCAGAGTTCATCGTATCGTGAAGTGTAGATTAGACGGTGAGACTATGGGACGTCAAGACAGGTACCTGTAAGACCATGAGTGGTCACACTAGTGTTGTATATGCTGTGGCTTTATCCAGTGATTCAGAGTTCATCGTATCGGGAATTGCAGATTATACGGTGAGACTATGGGACGTCAAGACAGGTACCTGTAAGACCATGAGTGGTCACACTTGTGTTGTATATGCTGTGGCTTTATCCAGTGATTCAGAGTTCATCGTATCGGGAATTGCAGATTATACGGTGAGACTATGGGACGTCAAGACAGGTACCTGTAAGACCATGAGTGGTCACACTAATTAGGTATTCTCTGTGGCTATATCCATTGATTCAGAGTTCATCGTATCGGGAAGTTCAGATAAGACGGTGAGACTATGGGACGTCAAGACAGGTACCTGTAAGACCATGAGTGGTCACACCAGTGTTGTATATGCTGTGGCTATATCCAATGATTCAGAGTTCATCGTATCGTGAAGTGTAGATTAGACGGTGAGACTATGGGACGTCAAGACAGGTACCTGTAAGACCATGAGTGGTCACACTAGTGTTGTATATGCTGTGGCTATATCCAATGATTCAGAGTTCATCGTATCGGGAAGTGCAGATTATACGGTGAGACTATGGGACGTCAAGACAGGTACCTGTAAGACCATGAGTGGTCACACTTATTATGTATGATCTGTGGCTATATCCATTGATTCAGAGTTCATCGTATCGGGAAGTTCAGATTAGACGGTGAGACTATGGGACGTCAAGACAGGTACCTGTAAGACCATGAGTGGTCACACTTATTCTGTATTCTCTGTGGCTATATCCAATGATTCAGAGTTCATCGTATCGGGAAGTGCAGATAAGACGGTGAGACTATGGGACGTCAAGACAGGTACCTGTAAGACCATGAGTGGTCACACCAGTGTTGTATATGCTGTGGCTATATCCAATGATTCAGAGTTCATCGTATCGTGAAGTGTAGATTAGACGGTGAGACTATGGGACGTCAAGACAGGTACCTGTAAGACCATGAGTGGTCACACTAGTGTTGTATATGCTGTGGCTTTATCCAGTGATTCAGAGTTCATCGTATCGGGAATTGCAGATTATACGGTGAGACTATGGGACGTCAAGACAGGTACCTGTAAGACCATGAGTGGTCACACTTGTGTTGTATATGCTGTGGCTTTATCCAGTGATTCAGAGTTCATCGTATCGGGAATTGCAGATTATACGGTGAGACTATGGGACGTCAAGACAGGTACCTGTAAGACCATGAGTGGTCACACTAGTGTTGTATATGCTGTGGCTATATCCAGTGATTCAGAGTTCATCGTATCGGGAAGTTCAGATTAGACGGTGAGACTATGGGACGTCAAGACAGGTACCTGTAAGACCATGAGTGGTCACACTTATTCTGTATTCTCTGTGGCTATATCCAATGATTCAGAGTTCATCGTATCGGGAAGTGCAGATAAGACGGTGAGACTATGGGACGTCAAGACAGGTACCTGTAAGACCATGAGTGGTCACACTTATTCTGTATTCTCTGTGGCTATATCCAATGATTCAGAGTTCATCGTATCGGGAATTGCAGATTATACGGTGAGACTATGGGACGTCAAGACAGGTACCTGCAAGACCATGAGTGGTCACACTAGTGTTGTATATGCTGTGGCTATATCCAGTGATTCAGAATTCATCATATCGGGAAGTGTAGATTAGACGGTGAGACTATGGGACGTCAAGACAGGTACCTGTAAGACCATGAGTGGTCACACTAGTGTTGTATATGCTGTGGCTATATCCAGTGATTCAGAGTTCATCGTATCGGGAAGTGTAGATTAGACGGTGAGACTATGGGACGTCAAGACAGGTACCTGTAAGACCATGAGTGGTCACACCAGTGTTGTATATGCTGTGGCTATATCCAATGATTCAGAGTTCATCGTATCGTGAAGTGTAGATTAGACGGTGAGACTATGGGACGTCAAGACAGGTACCTGTAAGACCATGAGTGGTCACACTAGTGTTGTATATGCTGTGGCTTTATCCAGTGATTCAGAGTTCATCGTATCGGGAATTGCAGATTATACGGTGAGACTATGGGACGTCAAGACAGGTACCTGTAAGACCATGAGTGGTCACACTTGTGTTGTATATGCTGTGGCTTTATCCAGTGATTCAGAGTTCATCGTATCGGGAATTGCAGATTATACGGTGAGACTATGGGACGTCAAGACAGGTACCTGTAAGACCATGAGTGGTCACACTAATTAGGTATTCTCTGTGGCTATATCCATTGATTCAGAGTTCATCATATCGGGAAGTGTAGATTAGACGGTGAGACTATGGGACGTCAAGACAGGTACCTGTAAGACCATGAGTGGTCACACTTATTCTGTATTCTCTGTGGCTATATCCAATGATTCAGAGTTCATCGTATCGGGAAGTGCAGATAAGACGGTGAGACTATGGGACGTCAAGACAGGTACCTGTAAGACCATGAGTGGTCACACTTATTCTGTATTCTCTGTGGCTATATCCAATGATTCAGAGTTCATCGTATCGGGAATTGCAGATTATACGGTGAGACTATGGGACGTCAAGACAGGTACCTGTAAGACCATGAGTGGTCACACTTATTATGTATGATCTGTGGCTATATCCATTGATTCAGAGTTCATCGTATCGGGAAGTTCAGATTAGACGGTGAGACTATGGGACGTCAAGACAGGTACCTGTAAGACCATGAGTGGTCACACTTATTAGGTATTCTCTGTGGCTATATCCATTGATTCAGAGTTCATCGTATCGGGAAGTTCAGATTAGACGGTGAGACTATGGGACGTCAAGACAGGTACCTGTAAGACCATGAGTGGTCACACTTATTCTGTATTCTCTGTGGCTATATCCAATGATTCAGAGTTCATCGTATCGGGAAGTGCAGATAAGACGGTGAGACTATGGGACGTCAAGACAGGTACCTGTAAGACCATGAGTGGTCACACTTATTCTGTATTCTCTGTGGCTATATCCAATGATTCAGAGTTCATCGTATCGGGAATTGCAGATTATACGGTGAGACTATGGGACGTCAAGACAGGTACCTGTAAGACCATGAGTGGTCACACTTATTATGTATGATCTGTGGCTATATCCATTGATTCAGAGTTCATCGTATCGGGAAGTTCAGATTAGACGGTGAGACTATGGGACGTCAAGACAGGTACCTGTAAGACCATGAGTGGTCACACTTATTCTGTATTCTCTGTGGCTATATCCAATGATTCAGAGTTCATCGTATCGGGAAGTGCAGATAAGACGGTGAGACTATGGGACGTCAAGACAGGTACCTGTAAGACCATGAGTGGTCACACTTATTCTGTATTCTCTGTGGCTATATCCAATGATTCAGAGTTCATCGTATCGGGAAGTGCAGATAAGACGGTGAGACTATGGGACGTCAAGACAGGTACCTGTAAGACCATGAGTGGTCACACCAGTGTTGTATATGCTGTGGCTATATCCAATGATTCAGAGTTCATCGTATCGGGAAGTGTAGATTAGACGGTGAGACTATGGGACGTCAAGACAGGTACCTGTAAGACCATGAGTGGTCACACTAATTAGGCTTTCTCTGTGGCTATATCCAGTGATTCAGAGTTCATCGTATCGGGAAGTAATGATTATACGGTGAGACTATGGGACGTCAAGACAGGTACCTGTAAGACCATGAGTGGTCACACAGATTCTGTATATGCTGTGGCTATATCCAGTGATTCAGAGTTCATCGTATCGGGAAGTGCAGATAAGACGGTGAGACTATGGGACGTCAAGACAGGTACCTGTAAGACCATGAGTGGTCACACTAATTAGGTATTCTCTGTGGCTATATCCAGTGATTCAGAGTTCATCGTATCGGGAAGTGCAGATAAGACGGTGAGACTATGGGACGTCAAGACAGGTACCTGTAAGACCATGAGTGGTCACACTAATTAGGTATTCTCTGTGGCTATATCCAATGATTCAGAGTTCATCGTATCGGGAAGTGTAGATTAGACGGTGAGACTATGGGACGTCAAGACAGGTACCTGTAAGACCATGAGTGGTCACACACATTATGTATATGCTGTGGCTATATCCAGTGATTCAGAGTTCATCGTATCGGGAAGTGTAAATTAGACGGTGAGACTATGGGACGTCAAGACAGGTACCTGTAAGACCATGAGTGGTCACACACATTATGTATATGCTGTGGCTATATCCAATGATTCAGAGTTCATCGTATCGGGAAGTGCAGATTATACGGTGAGACTATGGGACGTCAAGACAGGTACCTGTAAGACCATGAGTGGTCACACTTGTGTTGTATATGCTGTGGCTATATCCAGTGATTCAGAGTTCATCATATCGGGAAGTCATGATAAGACGGTGAGACTATGGGACGTCAAGACAGGTACCTGCAAGACCATGAGTGGTCACACTAGTGTTGTATATGCTGTGGCTATATCCAGTGATTCAGAGTTCATCATATCGGGAAGTGTAGATTAGACGGTGAGACTATGGGACGTCAAGACAGGTACCTGTAAGACCATGAGTGGTCACACTAGTGTTGTATATGCTGTGGCTATATCCAGTGATTCAGAGTTCATCGTATCGGGAAGTGTAGATTAGACGGTGAGACTATGGGACGTCAAGACAGGTACCTGTAAGACCATGAGTGGTCACACCAGTGTTGTATATGCTGTGGCTATATCCAATGATTCAGAGTTCATCGTATCGTGAAGTGTAGATTAGACGGTGAGACTATGGGACGTCAAGACAGGTACCTGTAAGACCATGAGTGGTCACACTAGTGTTGTATATGCTGTGGCTTTATCCAGTGATTCAGAGTTCATCGTATCGGGAATTGCAGATTATACGGTGAGACTATGGGACGTCAAGACAGGTACCTGTAAGACCATGAGTGGTCACACTTGTGTTGTATATGCTGTGGCTTTATCCAGTGATTCAGAGTTCATCGTATCGGGAATTGCAGATTATACGGTGAGACTATGGGACGTCAAGACAGGTACCTGTAAGACCATGAGTGGTCACACTAATTAGGTATTCTCTGTGGCTATATCCATTGATTCAGAGTTCATCGTATCGGGAAGTTCAGATAAGACGGTGAGACTATGGGACGTCAAGACAGGTACCTGTAAGACCATGAGTGGTCACACCAGTGTTGTATATGCTGTGGCTATATCCAATGATTCAGAGTTCATCGTATCGTGAAGTGTAGATTAGACGGTGAGACTATGGGACGTCAAGACAGGTACCTGTAAGACCATGAGTGGTCACACTAGTGTTGTATATGCTGTGGCTATATCCAATGATTCAGAGTTCATCGTATCGGGAAGTGCAGATTATACGGTGAGACTATGGGACGTCAAGACAGGTACCTGTAAGACCATGAGTGGTCACACTTATTATGTATGATCTGTGGCTATATCCATTGATTCAGAGTTCATCGTATCGGGAAGTTCAGATTAGACGGTGAGACTATGGGACGTCAAGACAGGTACCTGTAAGACCATGAGTGGTCACACTTATTCTGTATTCTCTGTGGCTATATCCAATGATTCAGAGTTCATCGTATCGGGAAGTGCAGATAAGACGGTGAGACTATGGGACGTCAAGACAGGTACCTGTAAGACCATGAGTGGTCACACCAGTGTTGTATATGCTGTGGCTATATCCAATGATTCAGAGTTCATCGTATCGTGAAGTGTAGATTAGACGGTGAGACTATGGGACGTCAAGACAGGTACCTGTAAGACCATGAGTGGTCACACTAGTGTTGTATATGCTGTGGCTTTATCCAGTGATTCAGAGTTCATCGTATCGGGAATTGCAGATTATACGGTGAGACTATGGGACGTCAAGACAGGTACCTGTAAGACCATGAGTGGTCACACTTGTGTTGTATATGCTGTGGCTTTATCCAGTGATTCAGAGTTCATCGTATCGGGAATTGCAGATTATACGGTGAGACTATGGGACGTCAAGACAGGTACCTGTAAGACCATGAGTGGTCACACTAGTGTTGTATATGCTGTGGCTATATCCAGTGATTCAGAGTTCATCGTATCGGGAAGTTCAGATTAGACGGTGAGACTATGGGACGTCAAGACAGGTACCTGTAAGACCATGAGTGGTCACACTTATTCTGTATTCTCTGTGGCTATATCCAATGATTCAGAGTTCATCGTATCGGGAAGTGCAGATAAGACGGTGAGACTATGGGACGTCAAGACAGGTACCTGTAAGACCATGAGTGGTCACACTTATTCTGTATTCTCTGTGGCTATATCCAATGATTCAGAGTTCATCGTATCGGGAATTGCAGATTATACGGTGAGACTATGGGACGTCAAGACAGGTACCTGTAAGACCATGAGTGGTCACACTTATTATGTATGATCTGTGGCTATATCCATTGATTCAGAGTTCATCGTATCGGGAAGTTCAGATTAGACGGTGAGACTATGGGACGTCAAGACAGGTACCTGTAAGACCATGAGTGGTCACACTTATTCTGTATTCTCTGTGGCTATATCCAATGATTCAGAGTTCATCGTATCGGGAAGTGCAGATAAGACGGTGAGACTATGGGACGTCAAGACAGGTACCTGTAAGACCATGAGTGGTCACACTTATTCTGTATTCTCTGTGGCTATATCCAATGATTCAGAGTTCATCGTATCGGGAATTGCAGATTATACGGTGAGACTATGGGACGTCAAGACAGGTACCTGTAAGACCATGAGTGGTCACACTTATTATGTATGATCTGTGGCTATATCCATTGATTCAGAGTTCATCGTATCGGGAAGTTCAGATTAGACGGTGAGACTATGGGACGTCAAGACAGGTACCTGTAAGACCATGAGTGGTCACACTTATTCTGTATTCTCTGTGGCTATATCCAATGATTCAGAGTTCATCGTATCGGGAAGTCATGATAAGACGGTGAGACTATGGGACGTCAAGACAGGTACCTGTAAGACCATGAGTGGTCACACTAGTGTTGTATATGCTGTGGCTATATCCAGTGATTCAGAGTTCATCGTATCGGGAAGTTCAGATTAGACGGTGAGACTATGGGACGTCAAGACAGGTACCTGTAAGACCATGAGTGGTCACACTTATTCTGTATTCTCTGTGGCTATATCCAATGATTCAGAGTTCATCGTATCGGGAAGTGCAGATAAGACGGTGAGACTATGGGACGTCAAGACAGGTACCTGTAAGACCATGAGTGGTCACACTTATTCTGTATTCTCTGTGGCTATATCCAATGATTCAGAGTTCATCGTATCGGGAAGTGCAGATTATACGGTGAGACTATGGGACGTCAAGACAGGTACCTGTAAGACCATGAGTGGTCACACTTATTATGTATGATCTGTGGCTATATCCAATGATTCAGAGTTCATCGTATCGGGAAGTCATGATAAGACGGTGAGACTATGGGACGTCAAGACAGGTACCTGTAAGACCATGAGTGGTCACACTAGTGTTGTATATGCTGTGGCTATATCCAATGATTCAGAGTTCATCGTATCGGGAAGTGCAGATAAGACGGTGAGACTATGGGACGTCAAGACAGGTACCTGTAAGACCATGAGTGGTCACACTTATTCTGTATTCTCTGTGGCTATATCCAATGATTCAGAGTTCATCGTATCGGGAAGTCATGATAAGACGGTGAGACTATGGGACGTCAAGACAGGTACCTGTAAGACCATGAGTGGTCACACCAGTGTTGTATATGCTGTGGCTATATCCAATGATTCAGAGTTCATCGTATCGGGAAGTGTAGATTAGACGGTGAGACTATGGGACGTCAAGACAGGTACCTGTAAGACCATGAGTGGTCACACTAATTAGGCTTTCTCTGTGGCTATATCCAGTGATTCAGAGTTCATCGTATCGGGAAGTAATGATTATACGGTGAGACTATGGGACGTCAAGACAGGTACCTGTAAGACCATGAGTGGTCACACAGATTCTGTATATGCTGTGGCTATATCCAGTGATTCAGAGTTCATCGTATCGGGAAGTGCAGATAAGACGGTGAGACTATGGGACGTCAAGACAGGTACCTGTAAGACCATGAGTGGTCACACTAATTAGGTATTCTCTGTGGCTATATCCAGTGATTCAGAGTTCATCGTATCGGGAAGTGCAGATAAGACGGTGAGACTATGGGACGTCAAGACAGGTACCTGTAAGACCATGAGTGGTCACACTAATTAGGTATTCTCTGTGGCTATATCCAATGATTCAGAGTTCATCGTATCGGGAAGTGTAGATTAGACGGTGAGACTATGGGACGTCAAGACAGGTACCTGTAAGACCATGAGTGGTCACACACATTATGTATATGCTGTGGCTATATCCAGTGATTCAGAGTTCATCGTATCGGGAAGTGTAAATTAGACGGTGAGACTATGGGACGTCAAGACAGGTACCTGTAAGACCATGAGTGGTCACACACATTATGTATATGCTGTGGCTATATCCAATGATTCAGAGTTCATCGTATCGGGAAGTGCAGATTATACGGTGAGACTATGGGACGTCAAGACAGGTACCTGTAAGACCATGAGTGGTCACACTTATTCTGTATTCTCTGTGGCTATATCCAGTGATTCAGAGTTCATCATATCGGGAAGTCATGATAAGACGGTGAGACTATGGGACGTCAAGACAGGTACCTGCAAGACCATGAGTGGTCACACTAGTGTTGTATATGCTGTGGCTATATCCAGTGATTCAGAGTTCATCATATCGGGAAGTGTAGATTAGACGGTGAGACTATGGGACGTCAAGACAGGTACCTGTAAGACCATGAGTGGTCACACTAGTGTTGTATATGCTGTGGCTATATCCAGTGATTCAGAGTTCATCGTATCGGGAAGTGTAGATTAGACGGTGAGACTATGGGACGTCAAGACAGGTACCTGTAAGACCATGAGTGGTCACACCAGTGTTGTATATGCTGTGGCTATATCCAATGATTCAGAGTTCATCGTATCGTGAAGTGTAGATTAGACGGTGAGACTATGGGACGTCAAGACAGGTACCTGTAAGACCATGAGTGGTCACACTAGTGTTGTATATGCTGTGGCTTTATCCAGTGATTCAGAGTTCATCGTATCGGGAATTGCAGATTATACGGTGAGACTATGGGACGTCAAGACAGGTACCTGTAAGACCATGAGTGGTCACACTTGTGTTGTATATGCTGTGGCTTTATCCAGTGATTCAGAGTTCATCGTATCGGGAATTGCAGATTATACGGTGAGACTATGGGACGTCAAGACAGGTACCTGTAAGACCATGAGTGGTCACACTAATTAGGTATTCTCTGTGGCTATATCCATTGATTCAGAGTTCATCGTATCGGGAAGTTCAGATAAGACGGTGAGACTATGGGACGTCAAGACAGGTACCTGTAAGACCATGAGTGGTCACACCAGTGTTGTATATGCTGTGGCTATATCCAATGATTCAGAGTTCATCGTATCGTGAAGTGTAGGATAGACGGTGAGACTATGGGACGTCAAGACAGGTACCTGTAAGACCATGAGTGGTCACACTAGTGTTGTATATGCTGTGGCTATATCCAATGATTCAGAGTTCATCGTATCGGGAAGTCATGATAAGACGGTGAGACTATGGGACGTCAAGACAGGTACCTGTAAGACCATGAGTGGTCACACTAGTGTTGTATATGCTGTGGCTATATCCATTGATTCAGAGTTCATCGTATCGGGAAGTTCAGATTAGACGGTGAGACTATGGGACGTCAAGACAGGTACCTGTAAGACCATGAGTGGTCACACTTATTCTGTATTCTCTGTGGCTATATCCAATGATTCAGAGTTCATCGTATCGGGAAGTCATGATAAGACGGTGAGACTATGGGACGTCAAGACAGGTACCTGTAAGACCATGAGTGGTCACACTAGTGTTGTATATGCTGTGGCTATATCCAATGATTCAGAGTTCATCGTATCGGGAAGTGCAGATAAGACGGTGAGACTATGGGACGTCAAGACAGGTACCTGTAAGACCATGAGTGGTCACACCAGTGTTGTATATGCTGTGGCTATATCCAATGATTCAGAGTTCATCGTATCGGGAAGTGTAGATTAGACGGTGAGACTATGGGACGTCAAGACAGGTACCTGTAAGACCATGAGTGGTCACACTAGTGTTGTATATGCTGTGGCTATATCCAGTGATTCAGAGTTCATCGTATCGGGAAGTAATGATTATACGGTGAGACTATGGGACGTCAAGACAGGTACCTGTAAGACCATGAGTGGTCACACAGATTCTGTATATGCTGTGGCTATATCCAGTGATTCAGAGTTCATCGTATCGGGAAGTGCAGATAAGACGGTGAGACTATGGGACGTCAAGACAGGTACCTGTAAGACCATGAGTGGTCACACTAATTAGGTATTCTCTGTGGCTATATCCAGTGATTCAGAGTTCATCGTATCGGGAAGTGCAGATAAGACGGTGAGACTATGGGACGTCAAGACAGGTACCTGTAAGACCATGAGTGGTCACACTAATTAGGTATTCTCTGTGGCTATATCCAATGATTCAGAGTTCATCGTATCGGGAAGTGTAGATTAGACGGTGAGACTATGGGACGTCAAGACAGGTACCTGTAAGACCATGAGTGGTCACACACATTATGTATATGCTGTGGCTATATCCAGTGATTCAGAGTTCATCGTATCGGGAAGTGTAAATTAGACGGTGAGACTATGGGACGTCAAGACAGGTACCTGTAAGACCATGAGTGGTCACACACATTATGTATATGCTGTGGCTATATCCAATGATTCAGAGTTCATCGTATCGGGAAGTGCAGATTATACGGTGAGACTATGGGACGTCAAGACAGGTACCTGTAAGACCATGAGTGGTCACACTTGTGTTGTATATGCTGTGGCTATATCCAGTGATTCAGAGTTCATCATATCGGGAAGTCATGATAAGACGGTGAGACTATGGGACGTCAAGACAGGTACCTGCAAGACCATGAGTGGTCACACTAGTGTTGTATATGCTGTGGCTATATCCAGTGATTCAGAGTTCATCATATCGGGAAGTGTAGATTAGACGGTGAGACTATGGGACGTCAAGACAGGTACCTGTAAGACCATGAGTGGTCACACTAGTGTTGTATATGCTGTGGCTATATCCAGTGATTCAGAGTTCATCGTATCGGGAAGTGTAGATTAGACGGTGAGACTATGGGACGTCAAGACAGGTACCTGTAAGACCATGAGTGGTCACACTAATTAGGTATTCTCTGTGGCTATATCCAATGATTCAGAGTTCATCGTATCGGGAAGTGCAGATAAGACGGTGAGACTATGGGACGTCAAGACAGGTACCTGTAAGACCATGAGTGGTCACACCAGTGTTGTATATGCTGTGGCTATATCCAATGATTCAGAGTTCATCGTATCGGGAAGTTATGATAAGACGGTGAGACTATGGGACGTCAAGACAGGTACCTGTAAGACCATGAGTGGTCACACTAATTAGGTATTCTCTGTGGCTATATCCAGTGATTCAGAGTTCATCGTATCGGGAAGTCATGATAAGACGGTGAGACTATGGGACGTCAAGACAGGTACCTGTAAGACCATGAGTGGTCACACTAATTAGGTATTCTCTGTGGCTATATCCAGTGATTCAGAGTTCATCGTATCGGGAAGTGCAGATAAGACGGTGAGACTATGGGACGTCAAGACAGGTACCTGTAAGACCATGAGTGGTCACACTAATTAGGTATTCTCTGTGGCTATATCCAATGATTCAGAGTTCATCGTATCGGGAAGTGTAGATTAGACGGTGAGACTATGGGACGTCAAGACAGGTACCTGTAAGACCATGAGTGGTCACACACATTATGTATATGCTGTGGCTATATCCAGTGATTCAGAGTTCATCGTATCGGGAAGTGTAAATTAGACGGTGAGACTATGGGACGTCAAGACAGGTACCTGTAAGACCATGAGTGGTCACACACATTATGTATATGCTGTGGCTATATCCAATGATTCAGAGTTCATCGTATCGGGAAGTTCAGATTAGACGGTGAGACTATGGGACGTCAAGACAGGTACCTGTAAGACCATGAGTGGTCACACTTATTCTGTATTCTCTGTGGCTATATCCAATGATTCAGAGTTCATCGTATCGGGAAGTGCAGATAAGACGGTGAGACTATGGGACGTCAAGACAGGTACCTGTAAGACCATGAGTGGTCACACACATTATGTATATGCTGTGGCTATATCCAGTGATTCAGAGTTCATCGTATCGGGAAGTGTAGATTAGACGGTGAGACTATGGGACGTCAAGACAGGTACCTGTAAGACCATGAGTGGTCACACTAGTGTTGTATATGCTGTGGCTATATCCAGTGATTCAGAGTTCATCGTATCGGGAAGTAATGATTATACGGTGAGACTATGGGACGTCAAGACAGGTACCTGTAAGACCATGAGTGGTCACACAGATTCTGTATATGCTGTGGCTATATCCAGTGATTCAGAGTTCATCGTATCGGGAAGTCATGATAAGACGGTGAGACTATGGGACGTCAAGACAGGTACCTGTAAGACCATGAGTGGTCACACTAATTAGGTATTCTCTGTGGCTATATCCAGTGATTCAGAGTTCATCGTATCGGGAAGTGCAGATAAGACGGTGAGACTATGGGACGTCAAGACAGGTACCTGTAAGACCATGAGTGGTCACACTAATTAGGTATTCTCTGTGGCTATATCCAATGATTCAGAGTTCATCGTATCCGGAAGTTATGATTAGACGGTGAGACTATGGGACGTCAAGACAGGTACCTGTAAGACCATGAGTGGTCACACACATTATGTATATGCTGTGGCTATATCCAGTGATTCAGAGTTCATCGTATCGGGAAGTGTAAATTAGACGGTGAGACTATGGGACGTCAAGACAGGTACCTGTAAGACCATGAGTGGTCACACACATTATGTATATGCTGTGGCTATATCCAATGATTCAGAGTTCATCGTATCGGGAAGTGCAGATAAGACGGTGAGACTATGGGACGTCAAGACAGGTACCTGTAAGACCATGAGTGGTCACACCAGTGTTGTATATGCTGTGGCTATATCCAATGATTCAGAGTTCATCGTATCGTGAAGTGTAGATTAGACGGTGAGACTATGGGACGTCAAGACAGGTACCTGTAAGACCATGAGTGGTCACACTAGTGTTGTATATGCTGTGGCTATATCCAATGATTCAGAGTTCATCGTATCGGGAAGTAATGATTATACGGTGAGACTATGGGACGTCAAGACAGGTACCTGTAAGACCATGAGTGGTCACACAGATTCTGTATATGCTGTGGCTATATCCAGTGATTCAGAGTTCATCGTATCGGGAAGTCATGATAAGACGGTGAGACTATGGGACGTCAAGACAGGTACCTGTAAGACCATGAGTGGTCACACTAATTAGGTATTCTCTGTGGCTATATCCAGTGATTCAGAGTTCATCGTATCGGGAAGTGCAGATAAGACGGTGAGACTATGGGACGTCAAGACAGGTACCTGTAAGACTATGAGTGGTCACACAGCTTCAAAAATATCTTTGGCTATATCCAGTGATTCAGAGTTCATCGTATCGGGAAGTGCAGATTAGACGGTGAGACTATGGGACATCAAGACAGGTACCTTTAAGACCATGAGTGGTCACACTAGTTATGTATATGCTGTGGCTATATCCAATGATTCAGAGTTCATCGTATCGGGAAGTGTAAATTAGACGGTGAGACTATGGGACGTCAAGACAGGTACCTGTAAGACCATGAGTGGTCACACACATTATGTATATGCTGTGGCTATATCCAATGATTCAGAGTTCATCGTATCGGGAAGTGCAGATTATACGGTGAGACTATGGGACGTCAAGACAGGTACCTGTAAGACCATGAGTGGTCACACTTGTGTTGTATATGCTGTGGCTATATCCAATGATTCAGAGTTCATCGTATCGTGAAGTGTAGATTAGACGGTGAGACTATGGGACGTCAAGACAGGTACCTGTAAGACCATGAGTGGTTTCACTAGTGTTGTATATGCTGTGGCTATATCCAGTGATTCAGAGTTCATCGTATCGGGAAGTAATGATTATACGGTGAGACTATGGGACGTCAAGACAGGTACCTGTAAGACCATGAGTGGTCACACTAGTGTTGTATATGCTGTGGCTATATCCAGTGATTCAGAGTTCATCGTATCGGGAAGTGTAGATTAGACGGTGAGACTATGGGACGTCAAGACAGGTACCTGTAAGACCATGAGTGGTCACACCAGTGTTGTATATGCTGTGGCTATATCCAATGATTCAGAGTTCATCGTATCGTGAAGTGTAGATTAGACGGTGAGACTATGGGACGTCAAGACAGGTACCTGTAAGACCATGAGTGGTCACACTTGTGTTGTATATGCTGTGGCTTTATCCAGTGATTCAGAGTTCATCGTATCGTGAAGTGTAGATTAGACGGTGAGACTATGGGACGTCAAGACAGGTACCTGTAAGACCATGAGTGGTCACACTAGTGTTGTATATGCTGTGGCTATATCCAATGATTCAGAGTTCATCGTATCGGGAAGTAATGATTATACGGTGAGACTATGGGACGTCAAGACAGGTACCTGTAAGACCATGAGTGGTCACACTAATTAGGTATTCTCTGTGGCTATATCCAGTGATTCAGAGTTCATCGTATCGGGAAGTGCAGATAAGACGGTGAGACTATGGGACGTCAAGACAGGTACCTGTAAGACCATGAGTGGTCACACTAATTAGGTATTCTCTGTGGCTATATCCAGTGATTCAGAGTTCATCGTATCGGGAAGTGTAAATTAGACGGTGAGACTATGGGACGTCAAGACAGGTACCTGTAAGACCATGAGTGGTCACACTAATTAGGTATTCTCTGTGGCTATATCCAATGATTCAGAGTTCATCGTATCGGGAAGTGCAGATAAGACGGTGAGACTATGGGACGTCAAGACAGGTACCTGTAAGACCATGAGTGGTCACACCAGTGTTGTATATGCTGTGGCTATATCCAATGATTCAGAGTTCATCGTATCGTGAAGTGTAGATTAGACGGTGAGACTATGGGACGTCAAGACAGGTACCTGTAAGACCATGAGTGGTCACACTAGTGTTGTATATGCTGTGGCTATATCCAATGATTCAGAGTTCATCGTATCGGGAAGTAATGATTATACGGTGAGACTATGGGACGTCAAGACAGGTACCTGTAAGACCATGAGTGGTCACACAGATTCTGTATATGCTGTGGCTATATCCAGTGATTCAGAGTTCATCGTATCGGGAAGTCATGATAAGACGGTGAGACTATGGGACGTCAAGACAGGTACCTGTAAGACCATGAGTGGTCACACTAATTAGGTATTCTCTGTGGCTATATCCAGTGATTCAGAGTTCATCGTATCGGGAAGTGCAGATAAGACGGTGAGACTATGGGACGTCAAGACAGGTACCTGTAAGACCATGAGTGGTCACACTAATTAGGTATTCTCTGTGGCTATATCCAATGATTCAGAGTTCATCGTATCGGGAAGTGTAGATTAGACGGTGAGACTATGGGACGTCAAGACAGGTACCTGTAAGACCATGAGTGGTCACACTAATTAGGTATTCTCTGTGGCTATATCCAATGATTCAGAGTTCATCGTATCGGGAAGTGCAGATTATACGGTGAGACTATGGGACGTCAAGACAGGTACCTGTAAGACCATGAGTGGTCACACTAGTGTTGTATATGCTGTGGCTATATCCAATGATTCAGAGTTCATCGTATCGTGAAGTGTAGATTAGACGGTGAGACTATGGGACGTCAAGACAGGTACCTGTAAGACCATGAGTGGTCACACTAGTGTTGTATATGCTGTGGCTATATCCAGTGATTCAGAGTTCATCGTATCGGGAAGTAATGATTATACGGTGAGACTATGGGACGTCAAGACAGGTACCTGTAAGACCATGAGTGGTCACACAGATTCTGTATATGCTGTGGCTATATCCAGTGATTCAGAGTTCATCGTATCGGGAAGTCATGATAAGACGGTGAGACTATGGGACGTCAAGACAGGTACCTGTAAGACCATGAGTGGTCACACTAATTAGGTATTCTCTGTGGCTATATCCAGTGATTCAGAGTTCATCGTATCGGGAAGTGCAGATAAGACGGTGAGACTATGGGACGTCAAGACAGGTACCTGTAAGACCATGAGTGGTCACACTAATTAGGTATTCTCTGTGGCTATATCCAATGATTCAGAGTTCATCGTATCGGGAAGTGTAGATTAGACGGTGAGACTATGGGACGTCAAGACAGGTACCTGTAAGACCATGAGTGGTCACACACATTATGTATATGCTGTGGCTATATCCAGTGATTCAGAGTTCATCGTATCGGGAAGTGTAAATTAGACGGTGAGACTATGGGACGTCAAGACAGGTACCTGTAAGACCATGAGTGGTCACACACATTATGTATATGCTGTGGCTATATCCAGTGATTCAGAGTTCATCATATCGGGAAGTCATGATAAGACGGTGAGACTATGGGACGTCAAGACAGGTACCTGTAAGACCATGAGTGGTCACACTAGTGTTGTATATGCTGTGGCTATATCCAGTGATTCAGAGTTCATCATATCGGGAAGTCATGATAAGACGGTGAGACTATGGGACGTCAAGACAGGTACCTGTAAGACCATGAGTGGTCACACTAGTGTTGTATATGCTGTGGCTATATCCAGTGATTCAGAGTTCATCATATCGGGAAGTGTAGATTAGACGGTGAGACTATGGGACGTCAAGACAGGTACCTGTAAGACCATGAGTGGTCACACTAATTAGGTATTCTCTGTGGCTATATCCAGTGATTCAGAGTTCATCGTATCGGGAAGTGTAGATTAGACGGTGAGACTATGGGACGTCAAGACAGGTACCTGTAAGACCATGAGTGGTCACACCAGTGTTGTATATGCTGTGGCTATATCCAATGATTCAGAGTTCATCGTATCGGGAAGTGCAGATTATACGGTGAGACTATGGGACGTCAAGACAGGTACCTGTAAGACCATGAGTGGTCACACTTGTGTTGTATATGCTGTGGCTATATCCAGTGATTCAGAGTTCATCATATCGGGAAGTCATGATAAGACGGTGAGACTATGGGACGTCAAGACAGGTACCTGTAAGACCATGAGTGGTCACACTAATTAGGTATTCTCTGTGGCTATATCCAATGATTCAGAGTTCATCGTATCGGGAAGTGTAGATTAGACGGTGAGACTATGGGACGTCAAGACAGGTACCTGTAAGACCATGAGTGGTCACACTAATTAGGTATTCTCTGTGGCTATATCCAGTGATTCAGAGTTCATCGTATCGGGAAGTGTAGATTAGACGGTGAGACTATGGGACGTCAAGACAGGTACCTGTAAGACCATGAGTGGTCACACCAGTGTTGTATATGCTGTGGCTATATCCAATGATTCAGAGTTCATCGTATCGTGAAGTGTAGATTAGACGGTGAGACTATGGGACGTCAAGACAGGTACCTGTAAGACCATGAGTGGTCACACTAATTAGGTATTCTCTGTGGCTATATCCAATGATTCAGAGTTCATCGTATCGGGAAGTGCAGATAAGACGGTGAGACTATGGGACGTCAAGACAGGTACCTGTAAGACCATGAGTGGTCACACCAGTGTTGTATATGCTGTGGCTATATCCAATGATTCAGAGTTCATCGTATCGTGAAGTGTAGATTAGACGGTGAGACTATGGGACGTCAAGACAGGTACCTGTAAGACCATGAGTGGTCACACAGATTCTGTATATGCTGTGGCTATATCCAGTGATTCAGAGTTCATCGTATCGGGAAGTCATGATAAGACGGTGAGACTATGGGACGTCAAGACAGGTACCTGTAAGACCATGAGTGGTCACACTAATTAGGTATTCTCTGTGGCTATATCCAGTGATTCAGAGTTCATCGTATCGGGAAGTGCAGATAAGACGGTGAGACTATGGGACGTCAAGACAGGTACCTGTAAGACCATGAGTGGTCACACTAATTAGGTATTCTCTGTGGCTATATCCAATGATTCAGAGTTCATCGTATCGGGAAGTGTAGATTAGACGGTGAGACTATGGGACGTCAAGACAGGTACCTGTAAGACCATGAGTGGTCACACACATTATGTATATGCTGTGGCTATATCCAGTGATTCAGAGTTCATCGTATCGGGAAGTGTAAATTAGACGGTGAGACTATGGGACGTCAAGACAGGTACCTGTAAGACCATGAGTGGTCACACACATTATGTATATGCTGTGGCTATATCCAATGATTCAGAGTTCATCGTATCGGGAAGTGCAGATTATACGGTGAGACTATGGGACGTCAAGACAGGTACCTGTAAGACCATGAGTGTTCACACTTGTGTTGTATATGCTGTGGCTATATCCAGTGATTCAGAGTTCATCATATCGGGAAGTCATGATAAGACGGTGAGACTATGGGACGTCAAGACAGGTACCTGTAAGACCATGAGTGGTCACACTAGTGTTGTATATGCTGTGGCTATATCCAGTGATTCAGAGTTCATCATATCGGGAAGTGTAGATTAGACGGTGAGACTATGGGACGTCAAGACAGGTACCTGTAAGACCATGAGTGGTCACACTAGTGTTGTATATGCTGTGGCTATATCCAGTGATTCAGAGTTCATCGTATCGGGAAGTCATGATAAGACGGTGAGACTATGGGACGTCAAGACAGGTACCTGTAAGACCATGAGTGGTCACACTAATTAGGTATTCTCTGTGGCTATATCCAGTGATTCAGAGTTCATCGTATCGTGAAGTGTAGATTAGACGGTGAGACTATGGGACGTCAAGACAGGTACCTGTAAGACCATGAGTGGTCACACTAGTGTTGTATATGCTGTGGCTATATCCAATGATTCAGAGTTCATCGTATCGGGAAGTCATGATAAGACGGTGAGACTATGGGACGTCAAGACAGGTACCTGTAAGACCATGAGTGGTCACACTAATTAGGTATTCTCTGTGGCTATATCCAATGATTCAGAGTTCATCGTATCGGGAAGTGCAGATAAGACGGTGAGACTATGGGACGTCAAGACAGGTACCTGTAAGACCATGAGTGGTCACACACATTATGTATATGCTGTGGCTATATCCAGTGATTCAGAGTTCATCGTATCGGGAAGTGTAAATTAGACGGTGAGACTATGGGACGTCAAGACAGGTACCTGTAAGACCATGAGTGGTCACACACATTATGTATATGCTGTGGCTATATCCAATGATTCAGAGTTCATCGTATCGGGAAGTGCAGATTATACGGTGAGACTATGGGACGTCAAGACAGGTACCTGTAAGACCATGAGTGGTCACACACATTATGTATATGCTGTGGCTATATCCAGTGATTCAGAGTTCATCATATCGGGAAGTCATGATAAGACGGTGAGACTATGGGACGTCAAGACAGGTACCTGTAAGACCATGAGTGTATATGCTGTGGTATCGGGAAGTTATGATAAGACGGTGAGACTATGGGACGTGTACCTGTCATGAGTGGTCACACAGATCTGTATATGCTGTGGCTATATCCAGTGATTCAGAGTTCATCGTATCGGGAAGTCATGATAAGACGGTGAGACTGGGATCAAGGGTACCTGTCATGAGTCACACTAATTAGGTACTGTGGCTATATCCAGTGATTCAGAGTTCATCGTATCGGGAAGTGCAGATAAGACACTATGGGACGTCAAGACAGGTACCTGTAAGACCATGAGTGTCACATATGTATTCTCTGTGGCTATATCCAATGATTCAGAGTTCATCGTATCGGGAAGTGTAGATTAGACGGTGAGACTATGGGACGTCAAGACAGGTACCTGTAAGACCATGAGTGGTCACACACATTATGTATATGCTGTGGACGGTGAGACTATGGGACGTCAAGACAGGTACCTGTCATGAGTGGTCACACACATTATGTATATCGGCTATATCCAATGATTCAGAGTTCATCGTATCGGGAAGTGCAGATTATACGGTGAGACTATGGGACGTCAAGACGTACCTGTAAGACCATGAGTGGTCACACTAGTGTTGTATATGCTGTGGCTATATCCAGTGATTCAGAGTTCATCCGGGAAGTGTAGATTAGAGTGAGACTATTCAAGAGTACCTGTCATGAGTGGTCAGTGTTGTATATGCTGTGGCTATATCCAATGATTCAGAGTCGTATCGGGAAGTGTAGATTAGACGGTGAGACTATGGGACGGACGTACCTGTAAGACCATGAGTGGTACACTGTATATGCTGTGGCTATATCCAGTGATTCAGAGTTCATCATATCGGGAAGTCATGATAAGACACTATGGGACGTCAAGACAGGTACCTGTAAGACCATTGGTCACACTAATTAGGTATTCTCTGTGGCTATATCCAGTGATTCAGAGTTCATCGTATCGGGAAGTGCAGATTATACGGTGAGACTATGGGACGTCAAGACAGGTACCTGTAAGACCATGAGTGGTCACACCAGTGTTGTATATGCTGTGGCTATATCCAGTGATTCAGAGTTCATCGTATCGGGAAGTGTAGATTAGACGGTGAGACTATGGGACGTCAAGACAGGTACCTGTAAGACCATGAGTGGTCACACACATTATGTATATGCTGTGGCTATATCCAGTGATTCAGAGTTCATCGTATCGGGAAGTTATGATAAGACGGTGAGACTATGGACGTCAAGACAGGTACCTGTAAGACCATGAGTGGTCACACTAGTGTTGTATATGCTGTGGCTATATCCAGTGATTCAGAGTTCATCATATCGGGAAGTGTAGATTAGACGGTGAGACTATGGGACGTCAAGACAGGTACCTGTAAGACCATGAGTGGTCACACTTGTGTTGTATATGCTGTGGCTATATCCAGTGATTCAGAGTTCATCGTATCAGGAAGTGTAGATTAGACGGTGAGACTATGGGACGTCAAGACAGGTACCTGTAAGACCATGAGTGGTCACACTAGTGTTGTACATGCTGTGGCTATATCCAGTGATTCAGAGTTCATCGTATCGGGAAGTGCAGATTATACTGTTAAAACTATGGGACGTCAAGACAGGTACCTGTAAGACCATGAGTGGTCACACACATTATGTATATGCTGTGGCTATATCCAGTGATTCAGAGTTCATCGTATCGGGAAGTGATGATAAGACGGTGAGACTATGGGACGTCAAGACAGGTACCTGTAAGACCATGAGTGGTCACACACATTATGTATATACTGTGGCTATATCCAATGATTCAGAGTTCATCGTATCGGGAAGTGTAAATTAGACGGTGAGACTATGGGACGTCAAGACAGGTACCTGTAAGACCATGAGTGGTCACACACATTATGTATATGCTGTGGCTATATCCAGTGATTCAGAGTTCATCGTATCGGGAAGTGATGATAAGACGGTGAGACTATGGGACTTCAAGACAGGTACCTGTAAGACCATGAGTGGTCACACAAATTCTGTATTATCTGTGGCTATATCCAGTGATTCAGAGTTCATCGTATCGGGAAGTTATGATTAGACGGTGAGACTATGGGACGTCAAGACAGGTACCTGTAAGACCATGAGTGGTCACACTAATTAGGTATTCTCTGTGGCTATATCCAATGATTCAGAGTTCATCGTATCGGGAAGTGCAGATAAGACGGTGAGACTATGGGACGTCAAGACAGGTACCTGTAAGACCATGAGTGGTCACACTAGTGTTGTATATGCTGTGGCTATATCCAGTGATTCAGAGTTCATCGTATCGGGAAGTTATGATGAGACGGTGAGACTATGGGACGTCAAGACAGGTACCTGTAAGACCATGAGTGGTCACACTAATTAGGTATTCTCTGTGGCTATATCCAATGATTCAGAGTTCATCGTATCGGGAAGTGCAGATAAGACGGTGAGACTATGGGACGTCAAGACAGGTACCTGTAAGACCATGAGTGGTCACACCAGTGTTGTATATGCTGTGGCTATATCCAATGATTCAGAGTTCATCGTATCGGGAAGTGCAGATTATACGGTGAGACTATGGGACGTCAAGACAGGTACCTGTAAGACCATGAGTGGTCACACTAGTGTTGTATATGCTGTGGCTATATCCAGTGATTCAGAGTTCATCGTATCGGGAAGTAATGATTATACGGTGAGACTATGGGACGTCAAGACAGGTACCTGTAAGACCATGAGTGGTCACACTAGTGTTGTATATGCTGTGGCTATATCCAGTGATTCAGAGTTCATCATATCGGGAAGTGTAGATTAGACGGTGAGACTATGGGACGTCAAGACAGGTACCTGTAAGACCATGAGTGGTCACACACATTATGTATATGCTGTGGCTATATCCAGTGATTCAGAGTTCATCGTATCGGGAAGTCATGATAAGACGGTGAGACTATGGGACGTCAAGACAGGTACCTGTAAGACCATGAGTGGTCACACTTGTGTTGTATATGCTGTGGCTATATCCAATGATTCAGAGTTCATCGTATCGGGAAGTAATGATTATACGGTGAGACTATGGGACGTCAAGACAGGTACCTGTAAGACCATGAGTGGTCACACTAATTAGGTATTCTCTGTGGCTATATCCAGTGATTCAGAGTTCATCGTATCGGGAAGTGCAGATTATACGGTGAGACTATGGGACGTCAAGACAGGTACCTGTAAGACCATGAGTGGTCACACTTGTGTTGTATATGCTGTGGCTATATCCAGTGATTCAGAGTTCATCATATCGGGAAGTCATGATAAGACGGTGAGACTATGGGACGTCAAGACAGGTACCTGTAAGACCATGAGTGGTCACACTAGTGTTGTATATGCTGTGGCTATATCCAGTGATTCAGAGTTCATCATATCGGGAAGTGTAGATTAGACGGTGAGACTATGGGACGTCAAGACAGGTACCTGTAAGACCATGAGTGGTCACACTTGTGTTGTATATGCTGTGGCTATATCCAGTGATTCAGAGTTCATCGTATCGGGAAGTGTAGATTAGACGGTGAGACTATGGGACGTCAAGACAGGTACCTGTAAGACCATGAGTGGTCACACTTGTGTTGTATATGCTGTGGCTATATCCAATGATTCAGAGTTCATCGTATCGGGAAGTGCAGATAAGACGGTGAGACTATGGGACGTCAAGACAGGTACCTGTAAGACCATGAGTGGTCACACCAGTGTTGTATATGCTGTGGCTATATCCAATGATTCAGAGTTCATCGTATCGGGAAGTGCAGATTATACGGTGAGACTATGGGACGTCAAGACAGGTACCTGTAAGACCATGAGTGGTCACACTAGTGTTGTATATGCTGTGGCTATATCCAGTGATTCAGAGTTCATCGTATCGGGAAGTAATGATTATACGGTGAGACTATGGGACGTCAAGACAGGTACCTGTAAGACCATGAGTGGTCACACAGATTCTGTATATGCTGTGGCTATATCCAGTGATTCAGAGTTCATCGTATCGGGAAGTGTAGATTATACGGTGAGACTATGGGACGTCAAGACAGGTACCTGTAAGACCATGAGTGGTCACACTAGTGTTGTATATGCTGTGGCTATATCCAGTGATTCAGAGTTCATCGTATCGGGAAGTGTAGATTAGACGGTGAGACTATGGGACGTCAAGACAGGTACCTGTAAGACCATGAGTGGTCACACTAGTGTTGTATATGCTGTGGCTATATCCAGTGATTCAGAGTTCATCGTATCGGGAAGTGTAGATTAGACGGTGAGACTATGGGACGTCAAGACAGGTACCTGTAAGACCATGAGTGGTCACACTAGTGTTGTATATGCTGTGGCTATATCCAGTGATTCAGAGTTCATCGTATCGGGAAGTGTAGATTAGACGGTGAGACTATGGGACGTCAAGACAGGTACCTGTAAGACCATGAGTGGTCACACTTGTGTTGTATATGCTGTGGCTATATCCAGTGATTCAGAGTTCATCGTATCAGGAAGTGTAGATTAGACGGTGAGACTATGGGACGTCAAGACAGGTACCTGTAAGACCATGAGTGGTCACACTAGTGTTGTACATGCTGTGGCTATATCCAGTGATTCAGAGTTCATCGTATCGGGAAGTGCAGATTATACTGTTAAAACTATGGGACGTCAAGACAGGTACCTGTAAGACCATGAGTGGTCACACACATTATGTATATGCTGTGGCTATATCCAGTGATTCAGAGTTCATCGTATCGGGAAGTGATGATAAGACGGTGAGACTATGGGACGTCAAGACAGGTACCTGTAAGACCATGAGTGGTCACACACATTATGTATATACTGTGGCTATATCCAATGATTCAGAGTTCATCGTATCGGGAAGTGTAAATTAGACGGTGAGACTATGGGACGTCAAGACAGGTACCTGTAAGACCATGAGTGGTCACACACATTATGTATATGCTGTGGCTATATCCAGTGATTCAGAGTTCATCGTATCGGGAAGTGATGATAAGACGGTGAGACTATGGGACTTCAAGACAGGTACCTGTAAGACCATGAGTGGTCACACAAATTCTGTATTATCTGTGGCTATATCCAGTGATTCAGAGTTCATCGTATCGGGAAGTTATGATTAGACGGTGAGACTATGGGACGTCAAGACAGGTACCTGTAAGACCATGAGTGGTCACACTAATTAGGTATTCTCTGTGGCTATATCCAATGATTCAGAGTTCATCGTATCGGGAAGTGCAGATAAGACGGTGAGACTATGGGACGTCAAGACAGGTACCTGTAAGACCATGAGTGGTCACACTAGTGTTGTATATGCTGTGGCTATATCCAGTGATTCAGAGTTCATCGTATCGGGAAGTTATGATGAGACGGTGAGACTATGGGACGTCAAGACAGGTACCTGTAAGACCATGAGTGGTCACACTAATTAGGTATTCTCTGTGGCTATATCCAATGATTCAGAGTTCATCGTATCGGGAAGTGCAGATAAGACGGTGAGACTATGGGACGTCAAGACAGGTACCTGTAAGACCATGAGTGGTCACACCAGTGTTGTATATGCTGTGGCTATATCCAATGATTCAGAGTTCATCGTATCGGGAAGTGCAGATTATACGGTGAGACTATGGGACGTCAAGACAGGTACCTGTAAGACCATGAGTGGTCACACTAGTGTTGTATATGCTGTGGCTATATCCAGTGATTCAGAGTTCATCGTATCGGGAAGTAATGATTATACGGTGAGACTATGGGACGTCAAGACAGGTACCTGTAAGACCATGAGTGGTCACACTAGTGTTGTATATGCTGTGGCTATATCCAGTGATTCAGAGTTCATCATATCGGGAAGTGTAGATTAGACGGTGAGACTATGGGACGTCAAGACAGGTACCTGTAAGACCATGAGTGGTCACACACATTATGTATATGCTGTGGCTATATCCAGTGATTCAGAGTTCATCGTATCGGGAAGTGTAGATTAGACGGTGAGACTATGGGACGTCAAGACAGGTACCTGTAAGACCATGAGTGGTCACACCAGTGTTGTATATGCTGTGGCTATATCCAATGATTCAGAGTTCATCGTATCGGGAAGTGCAGATTATACGGTGAGACTATGGGACGTCAAGACAGGTACCTGTAAGACCATGAGTGGTCACACTTGTGTTGTATATGCTGTGGCTATATCCAGTGATTCAGAGTTCATCATATCGGGAAGTCATGATAAGACGGTGAGACTATGGGACGTCAAGACAGGTACCTGTAAGACCATGAGTGGTCACACTAGTGTTGTATATGCTGTGGCTATATCCAGTGATTCAGAGTTCATCATATCGGGAAGTGTAGATTAGACGGTGAGACTATGGGACGTCAAGACAGGTACCTGTAAGACCATGAGTGGTCACACTTGTGTTGTATATGCTGTGGCTATATCCAGTGATTCAGAGTTCATCGTATCGGGAAGTGTAGATTAGACGGTGAGACTATGGGACGTCAAGACAGGTACCTGTAAGACCATGAGTGGTCACACTTGTGTTGTATATGCTGTGGCTATATCCAATGATTCAGAGTTCATCGTATCGGGAAGTGCAGATAAGACGGTGAGACTATGGGACGTCAAGACAGGTACCTGTAAGACCATGAGTGGTCACACCAGTGTTGTATATGCTGTGGCTATATCCAATGATTCAGAGTTCATCGTATCGGGAAGTGCAGATTATACGGTGAGACTATGGGACGTCAAGACAGGTACCTGTAAGACCATGAGTGGTCACACTAGTGTTGTATATGCTGTGGCTATATCCAGTGATTCAGAGTTCATCGTATCGGGAAGTAATGATTATACGGTGAGACTATGGGACGTCAAGACAGGTACCTGTAAGACCATGAGTGGTCACACAGATTCTGTATATGCTGTGGCTATATCCAGTGATTCAGAGTTCATCGTATCGGGAAGTGTAGATTAGACGGTGAGACTATGGGACGTCAAGACAGGTACCTGTAAGACCATGAGTGGTCACACTAGTGTTGTATATGCTGTGGCTATATCCAGTGATTCAGAGTTCATCGTATCGGGAAGTGTAGATTAGACGGTGAGACTATGGGACGTCAAGACAGGTACCTGTAAGACCATGAGTGGTCACACTAGTGTTGTATATGCTGTGGCTATATCCAGTGATTCAGAGTTCATCGTATCGGGAAGTGTAGATTAGACGGTGAGACTATGGGACGTCAAGACAGGTACCTGTAAGACCATGAGTGGTCACATTAGTGTTGTATATGCTGTGGCTATATCCAGTGATTCAGAGTTCATCGTATCGGGAAGTGTAAATTAGACGGTGAGACTATGGGACGTCAAGACAGGTACCTGTAAGACCATGAGTGGTCACACTAGTGTTGTATATGCTGTGGCTATATCCAGTGATTCAGAGTTCATCATATCGGGAAGTGATGATAAGACGGTGAGACTATGGGACGTCAAGACAGGTACCTGTAAGACCATGAGTGGTCACACAGATTCTGTATATGCTGTGGCTATATCCAGTGATTCAGAGTTCATCGTATCGGGAAGTCATGATAAGACGGTGAGACTATGGGACGTCAAGACAGGTACCTGTAAGACCATGAGTGGTCACACAAATTCTGTATTATCTGTGGCTATATCCAGTGATTCAGAGTTCATCGTATCGGGAAGTAGTGATAAGACGGTGAGACTATGGGACGTCAAGACAGGTACCTGTAAGACCATGAGTGGTCACACACATTATGTATATACTGTGGCTATATCCAATGATTCAGAGTTCATCGTATCGGGAAGTGTAAATTAGACGGTGAGACTATGGGACGTCAAGACAGGTACCTGTAAGACCATGAGTGGTCACACTAATTAGGTATTCTCTGTGGCTATATCCAGTGATTCATAGTTCATCGTATCGGGAAGTGATGATAATACGGTGAGACTATGGGACGTCAAGACAGGTACCTGTAAGAC
Organism: Loxodes magnus; assembly: GCA_946699065.1. NCBI lineage: Eukaryota > Ciliophora > Karyorelictea > Loxodida > Loxodidae > Loxodes > Loxodes magnus. The sequence continues at coordinate 87,277 of CAMPDV010001041.1, forward strand.
CATGAGTGGTCACACAAATTCTGTATTATCTGTGGCTATATCCAATGATTCAGAGTTCATCGTATCGGAAACCGAGATTCTACTGTGAGACTATGGGACGTCAAGACAGGTACCTGTAAGACCATGAGTGGTCACACAGATTCTGTATATGCTGTGGCTATATCCAGTGATTCAGAGTTCATCGTATCGGGAAGTTATGATAAGACGGTGAGACTATGGAACGTCTAGACAGGTACCTGTAAGACCATGAGTGGTCACACATATTATGTATGATCTGTGGCTATATCCAATGATTCAGAGTTCATCGTATCGGAAACCGAGATTCTACTGTGAGACTATGGGACGTCAAGACAGGTACCTGTAAGACCATGAGTGGTCACACAGATTCTGTATATGCTGTGGCTATATCCAGTGATTCAGAGTTCATCGTATCGGGAAGTGATGATAATACGGTGAGACTATGGGACGTCAAGACAGGTACCTGTAAGACCATGAGTGGTCACACATATTATGTATATACTGTGGCTATATCCAGTGATTCAGAGTTCATCGTATCGGGAAGTAGTGATAAGACGGTGAGACTATGGGACGTCAAGACAGGTACCTGTAAGACCATGAGTGGTCACACTAGTGTTGTATATGCTGTGGCTATATACAGTGATTCATAGTTCATCATTCGGGAAGTCATGATTCTACGGTGAGACTATGGGACGTCAAGACAGGTACCTGTAAGACCATGAGTGGTCACACTAGTGTTGTATATGCTGTGGCTATATCCAGTGATTCAGAGTTCATCGTATCGGGAAGTCATGATTCTACGGTGAGACTATGGGACGTCAAGACAGGTACCTGTAAGACCATGAGTGGTCACACTAATTAGGTATTCTCTGTGGCTATATCCAATGATTCAGAGTTCATCGTATCGGGAAGTGAAGATTAGACGGTGAGACTATGGGACGTCAAGACAGGTACCTGTAAGACCATGAGTGGTCACACAGATTCTGTATATGCTGTGGCTATATCCAGTGATTCAGAGTTCATCGTATCGGGAAGTTATGATAAGACGGTGAGACTATGGACGTCAAGACAGGTACCTGTAAGACCATGAGTGGTCACACTAGTGTTGTATATGCTGTGGCTATATCCAGTGATTCATAGTTCATCATTCGGGAAGTGTAGATTAGACGGTGAGACTATGGGACGTCAAGACAGGTACCTGTAAGACCATGAGTGGTCACACCAGTGTTGTATATGCTGTGGCTATATCCAATGATTCAGAGTTCATCGTATCGGGAAGTGATGATAAGACGGTGAGACTATGGGACGTCAAGACAGGTACCTGTAAGACCATGAGTGGTCACACACATTATGTATATACTGTGGCTATATCCAGTGATTCAGAGTTCATCGTATCGGGAAGTAGTGATAAGACGGTGAGACTATGGGACGTCAAGACAGGTACCTGTAAGACCATGAGTGGTCACACAAATTCTGTATTATCTGTGGCTATATCCAGTGATTCAGAGTTCATCGTATCGGGAAGTGATGATAATACGGTGAGACTATGGGACGTCAAGACAGGTACCTGTAAGACCATGAGTGGTCACACAAATTCTGTATTATCTGTGGCTATATCCAGTGATTCAGAGTTCATCGTATCGGGAAGTGATGATAATACGGTGAGACTATGGGACGTCAAGACAGGTACCTGTAAGACCATGAGTGGTCACACAAATTCTGTATTATCTGTGGCTATATCCAGTGATTCAGAGTTCATCGTATCGGGAAGTGATGATAATACGGTGAGACTATGGGACGTCAAGACAGGTACCTGTAAGACCATGAGTGGTCACACATATTATGTATATACTGTGGCTATATCCAGTGATTCAGAGTTCATCATATCGGGAAGTTATGATTAGACGGTGAGACTATGGGACGTCAAGACAGGTACCTGTAAGACCATGAGTGGTCACACAAATTCTGTATTATCTGTGGCTATATCCAGTGATTCAGAGTTCATCGTATCGGGAAGTGATGATAAGACGGTGAGACTATGGGACGTCAAGACAGGTACCTGTAAGACCATGAGTGGTCACACAAATTCTGTATTATCTGTGGCTATATCCAATGATTCAGAGTTCATCGTATCGGAAACCGAGATTCTACTGTGAGACTATGGGACGTCAAGACAGGTACCTGTAAGACCATGAGTGGTCACACAGATTCTGTATATGCTGTGGCTATATCCAGTGATTCAGAGTTCATCGTATCGGGAAGTTATGATAAGACGGTGAGACTATGGAACGTCTAGACAGGTACCTGTAAGACCATGAGTGGTCACACATATTATGTATGATCTGTGGCTATATCCAATGATTCAGAGTTCATCGTATCGGAAACCGAGATTCTACTGTGAGACTATGGGACGTCAAGACAGGTACCTGTAAGACCATGAGTGGTCACACAGATTCTGTATATGCTGTGGCTATATCCAGTGATTCAGAGTTCATCGTATCGGGAAGTGATGATAATACGGTGAGACTATGGGACGTCAAGACAGGTACCTGTAAGACCATGAGTGGTCACACAAATTCTGTATTATCTGTGGCTATATCCAATGATTCAGAGTTCATCGTATCGGAAACCGAGATTCTACTGTGAGACTATGGGACGTCAAGACAGGTACCTGTAAGACCATGAGTGGTCACACAGATTCTGTATATGCTGTGGCTATATCCAGTGATTCAGAGTTCATCGTATCGGGAAGTTATGATAAGACGGTGAGACTATGGAACGTCTAGACAGGTACCTGTAAGACCATGAGTGGTCACACATATTATGTATGATCTGTGGCTATATCCAATGATTCAGAGTTCATCGTATCGGAAACCGAGATTCTACTGTGAGACTATGGGACGTCAAGACAGGTACCTGTAAGACCATGAGTGGTCACACAGATTCTGTATATGCTGTGGCTATATCCAGTGATTCAGAGTTCATCGTATCGGGAAGTGATGATAATACGGTGAGACTATGGGACGTCAAGACAGGTACCTGTAAGACCATGAGTGGTCACACATATTATGTATATACTGTGGCTATATCCAGTGATTCAGAGTTCATCGTATCGGGAAGTAGTGATAAGACGGTGAGACTATGGGACGTCAAGACAGGTACCTGTAAGACCATGAGTGGTCACACTAGTGTTGTATATGCTGTGGCTATATCCAGTGATTCATAGTTCATCATTCGGGAAGTCATGATTCTACGGTGAGACTATGGGACGTCAAGACAGGTACCTGTAAGACCATGAGTGGTCACACTAGTGTTGTATATGCTGTGGCTATATCCAGTGATTCAGAGTTCATCGTATCGGGAAGTCATGATAAGACGGTGAGACTATGGGACTTCAAGACAGGTACCTGTAAGACCATGAGTGGTCACACAAATTCTGTATTATCTGTGGCTATATCCAGTGATTCAGAGTTCATCGTATCGGGAAGTTATGATTAGACGGTGAGACTATGGGACGTCAAGACAGGTACCTGTAAGACCATGAGTGGTCACACTAATTAGGTATTCTCTGTGGCTATATCCAGTGATTCAGAGTTCATCGTATCGGGAAGTGATGATAAGACGGTGAGACTATGGGACGTCAAGACAGGTACCTGTAAGACCATGAGTGGTCACACTAGTGTTTTATATGCTGTGGCTATATCCAATGATTCAGAGTTCATCGTATCGGAAACCGAGATTCTACTGTGAGACTATGGGACGTCAAGACAGGTACCTGTAAGACCATGAGTGGTCACACAGATTCTGTATATGCTGTGGCTATATCCAGTGATTCAGAGTTCATCGTATCGGGAAGTTATGATAAGACGGTGAGACTATGGAACGTCTAGACAGGTACCTGTAAGACCATGAGTGGTCACACATATTATGTATGATCTGTGGCTATATCCAATGATTCAGAGTTCATCGTATCGGAAACCGAGATTCTACTGTGAGACTATGGGACGTCAAGACAGGTACCTGTAAGACCATGAGTGGTCACACAGATTCTGTATATGCTGTGGCTATATCCAGTGATTCAGAGTTCATCGTATCGGGAAGTGATGATAATACGGTGAGACTATGGGACGTCAAGACAGGTACCTGTAAGACCATGAGTGGTCACACATATTATGTATATACTGTGGCTATATCCAGTGATTCAGAGTTCATCGTATCGGGAAGTAGTGATAAGACGGTGAGACTATGGGACGTCAAGACAGGTACCTGTAAGACCATGAGTGGTCACACACATTATGTATATGCTGTGGCTATATCCAGTGATTCAGAGTTCATCGTATCGGGAAGTTATGATTAGACGGTGAGACTATGGAACGTCTAGACAGGTACCTGTAAGACCATGAGTGGTCACACAAATTCTGTATTATCTGTGGCTATATCCAATGATTCAGAGTTCATCGTATCGGAAACCGAGATTCTACTGTGAGACTATGGGACGTCAAGACAGGTACCTGTAAGACCATGAGTGGTCACACAGATTCTGTATATGCTGTGGCTATATCCAGTGATTCAGAGTTCATCGTATCGGGAAGTTATGATAAGACGGTGAGACTATGGGACGTCAAGACAGGTACCTGTAAGACCATGAGTGGTCACACATATTATGTATATACTGTGGCTATATCCAGTGATTCAGAGTTCATCGTATCGGGAAGTAGTGATAAGACGGTGAGACTATGGGACGTCAAGACAGGTACCTGTAAGACCATGAGTGGTCACACAGATTCTGTATATGCTGTGGCTATATCCAGTGATTCAGAGTTCATCGTATCGGGAAGTTATGATAAGACGGTGAGACTATGGGACGTCAAGACAGGTACCTGTAAGACCATGAGTGGTCACACATATTATGTATATGCTGTGACTATATCCAGTGATTCAGAGTTCATCGTATCGGGAAGTAGAGATAAGACGGTGAGACTATGGGACGTCAAGACAGGTACCTGTAAGACCATGAGTGGTCACACACATTATGTATATACTGTGGCTATATCCAATGATTCAGAGTTCATCGTATCGGGAAGTGTAAATTAGACGGTGAGACTATGGGACGTCAAGACAGGTACCTGTAAGACCATGAGTGGTCACACATATTATGTATATACTGTGGCTATATCCAGTGATTCAGAGTTCATCGTATCGGGAAGTAGTGATAAGACGGTGAGACTATGGGACTTCAAGACAGGTACCTGTAAGACCATGAGTGGTCACACAAATTCTGTATTATCTGTGGCTATATCCAGTGATTCAGAGTTCATCGTATCGGGAAGTTATGATTAGACGGTGAGACTATGGGACGTCAAGACAGGTACCTGTAAGACCATGAGTGGTCACACTAATTAGGTATTCTCTGTGGCTATATCCAATGATTCAGAGTTCATCGTATCGGGAAGTGCAGATAAGACGGTGAGACTATGGGACGTCAAGACAGGTACCTGTAAGACCATGAGTGGTCACACAAATTCTGTATTATCTGTGGCTATATCCAATGATTCAGAGTTCATCGTATCGGAAACCGAGATTCTACTGTGAGACTATGGGACGTCAAGACAGGTACCTGTAAGACCATGAGTGGTCACACAGATTCTGTATATGCTGTGGCTATATCCAGTGATTCAGAGTTCATCGTATCGGGAAGTTATGATAAGACGGTGAGACTATGGAACGTCTAGACAGGTACCTGTAAGACCATGAGTGGTCACACATATTATGTATGATCTGTGGCTATATCCAATGATTCAGAGTTCATCGTATCGGAAACCGAGATTCTACTGTGAGACTATGGGACGTCAAGACAGGTACCTGTAAGACCATGAGTGGTCACACAGATTCTGTATTATCTGTGGCTATATCCAGTGATTCAGAGTTCATCGTATCGGGAAGTGATGATAATACGGTGAGACTATGGGACGTCAAGACAGGTACCTGTAAGACCATGAGTGGTCACACAAATTCTGTATTATCTGTGGCTATATCCAATGATTCAGAGTTCATCGTATCGGAAACCGAGATTCTACTGTGAGACTATGGGACGTCAAGACAGGTACCTGTAAGACCATGAGTGGTCACACAGATTCTGTATATGCTGTGGCTATATCCAGTGATTCAGAGTTCATCGTATCGGGAAGTCATGATAAGACGGTGAGACTATGGAACGTCTAGACAGGTACCTGTAAGACCATGAGTGGTCACACATATTATGTATGATCTGTGGCTATATCCAATGATTCAGAGTTCATCGTATCGGAAACCGAGATTCTACTGTGAGACTATGGGACGTCAAGACAGGTACCTGTAAGACCATGAGTGGTCACACAGATTCTGTATATGCTGTGGCTATATCCAGTGATTCAGAGTTCATCGTATCGGGAAGTGATGATAATACGGTGAGACTATGGGACGTCAAGACAGGTACCTGTAAGACCATGAGTGGTCACACATATTATGTATATACTGTGGCTATATCCAGTGATTCAGAGTTCATCGTATCGGGAAGTAGTGATAAGACGGTGAGACTATGGGACGTCAAGACAGGTACCTGTAAGACCATGAGTGGTCACACTAGTGTTGTATATGCTGTGGCTATATCCAGTGATTCATAGTTCATCATTCGGGAAGTCATGATTCTACGGTGAGACTATGGGACGTCAAGACAGGTACCTGTAAGACCATGAGTGGTCACACTAGTGTTGTATATGCTGTGGCTATATCCAGTGATTCAGAGTTCATCGTATCGGGAAGTCATGATAAGACGGTGAGACTATGGGACTTCAAGACAGGTACCTGTAAGACCATGAGTGGTCACACAAATTCTGTATTATCTGTGGCTATATCCAGTGATTCAGAGTTCATCGTATCGGAAACCGAGATTCTACTGTGAGACTATGGGACGTCAAGACAGGTACCTGTAAGACCATGAGTGGTCACACATATTCTGTATATGCTGTGGCTATATCCAGTGATTCAGAGTTCATCGTATCGGGAAGTGATGATAAGACGGTGAGACTATGGGACGTCAAGACAGGTACCTGTAAGACCATGAGTGGTCACACTAGTGTTTTATATGCTGTGGCTATATCCAATGATTCAGAGTTCATCGTATCGGAAACCGAGATTCTACTGTGAGACTATGGGACGTCAAGACAGGTACCTGTAAGACCATGAGTGGTCACACAGATTCTGTATATGCTGTGGCTATATCCAGTGATTCAGAGTTCATCGTATCGGGAAGTTATGATAAGACGGTGAGACTATGGAACGTCTAGACAGGTACCTGTAAGACCATGAGTGGTCACACATATTATGTATGATCTGTGGCTATATCCAATGATTCAGAGTTCATCGTATCGGAAACCGAGATTCTACTGTGAGACTATGGGACGTCAAGACAGGTACCTGTAAGACCATGAGTGGTCACACAGATTCTGTATATGCTGTGGCTATATCCAGTGATTCAGAGTTCATCGTATCGGGAAGTGATGATAATACGGTGAGACTATGGGACGTCAAGACAGGTACCTGTAAGACCATGAGTGGTCACACATATTATGTATATACTGTGGCTATATCCAGTGATTCAGAGTTCATCGTATCGGGAAGTAGTGATAAGACGGTGAGACTATGGGACGTCAAGACAGGTACCTGTAAGACCATGAGTGGTCACACACATTATGTATATGCTGTGGCTATATCCAGTGATTCAGAGTTCATCGTATCGGGAAGTTATGATTAGACGGTGAGACTATGGAACGTCTAGACAGGTACCTGTAAGACCATGAGTGGTCACACAAATTCTGTATTATCTGTGGCTATATCCAATGATTCAGAGTTCATCGTATCGGAAACCGAGATTCTACTGTGAGACTATGGGACGTCAAGACAGGTACCTGTAAGACCATGAGTGGTCACACAGATTCTGTATATGCTGTGGCTATATCCAGTGATTCAGAGTTCATCGTATCGGGAAGTTATGATAAGACGGTGAGACTATGGGACGTCAAGACAGGTACCTGTAAGACCATGAGTGGTCACACATATTATGTATATACTGTGGCTATATCCAGTGATTCAGAGTTCATCGTATCGGGAAGTAGTGATAAGACGGTGAGACTATGGGACGTCAAGACAGGTACCTGTAAGACCATGAGTGGTCACACACATTATGTATATACTGTGGCTATATCCAATGATTCAGAGTTCATCGTATCGGGAAGTGTAAATTAGACGGTGAGACTATGGGACGTCAAGACAGGTACCTGTAAGACCATGAGTGGTCACACATATTATGTATATACTGTGGCTATATCCAGTGATTCAGAGTTCATCGTATCGGGAAGTAGTGATAAGACGGTGAGACTATGGGACTTCAAGACAGGTACCTGTAAGACCATGAGTGGTCACACAAATTCTGTATTATCTGTGGCTATATCCAGTGATTCAGAGTTCATCGTATCGGGAAGTTATGATTAGACGGTGAGACTATGGGACGTCAAGACAGGTACCTGTAAGACCATGAGTGGTCACACTAATTAGGTATTCTCTGTGGCTATATCCAATGATTCAGAGTTCATCGTATCGGGAAGTGCAGATAAGACGGTGAGACTATGGGACGTCAAGACAGGTACCTGTAAGACCATGAGTGGTCACACTAGTGTTGTATATGCTGTGGCTATATCCAGTGATTCAGAGTTCATCGTATCGGGAAGTTATGATTAGACGGTGAGACTATGGGACGTCAAGACAGGTACCTGTAAGACCATGAGTGGTCACACACATTATGTATATGCTGTGGCTATATCCAGTGATTCAGAGTTCATCGTATCGGGAAGTGTAGATTAGACGGTGAGACTATGGGACGTCAAGACAGGTACCTGTAAGACCATGAGTGGTCACACACATTATGTATATGCTGTGGCTATATCCAGTGATTCAGAGTTCATCGTATCGGGAAGTTATGATAAGACGGTGAGACTATGGAACGTCAAGACAGGTACCTGTAAGACCATGAGTGGTCACACAGATTCTGTATGATCTGTGGCTATATCCAGTGATTCAGAGTTCATCGTATCGGGAAGTTATGATTAGACGGTGAGACTATGGGACGTCAAGACAGGTACCTGTAAGACCATGAGTGGTCACACAGATTCTGTATATGCTGTGGCTATATCCAGTGATTCAGAGTTCATCGTATCGGGAAGTGCAGATTATACTGTTAGACTATGGGACGTCAAGACAGGTACCTGTAAGACCATGAGTGGTCACACTAGTGTTGTATATGCTGTGGCTATATCCAGTGATTCAGAGTTCATCGTATCGGGAAGTTATGATTAGACGGTGAGACTATGGGACGTCAAGACAGGTACCTGTAAGACCATGAGTGGTCACACTAATTAGGTATTCTCTGTGGCTATATCCAATGATTCAGAGTTCATCGTATCGGGAAGTGCAGATAAGACGGTGAGACTATGGGACGTCAAGACAGGTACCTGTAAGACCATGAGTGGTCACACAAATTCTGTATTATCTGTGGCTATATCCAATGATTCAGAGTTCATCGTATCGGAAACCGAGATTCTACTGTGAGACTATGGGACGTCAAGACAGGTACCTGTAAGACCATGAGTGGTCACACAGATTCTGTATATGCTGTGGCTATATCCATTGATTCAGAGTTCATCGTATCGGGAAGTCATGATTGTACGGTGAGACTATGGGACGTCAAGACAGGTACCTGTAAGACCATGAGTGGTCACACTTATTATGTATGATCTGTGGCTATATCCATTGATTCAGAGTTCATCGTATCGGGAAGTTCAGATTAGACGGTGAGACTATGGGACGTCAAGACAGGTACCTGTAAGACCATGAGTGGTCACACAGATTCTGTATATGCTGTGGCTATATCCAGTGATTCAGAGTTCATCGTATCGGGAAGTTATGATAAGACGGTGAGACTATGGGACGTCAAGACAGGTACCTGTAAGACCATGAGTGGTCACACAGATTCTGTATGATCTGTGGCTATATCCAGTGATTCAGAGTTCATCGTATCGGGAAGTGTAGATTAGACGGTGAGACTATGGGACGTCAAGACAGGTACCTGTAAGACCATGAGTGGTCACATTAGTGTTGTATATGCTGTGGCTATATCCAGTGTTTCAGAGTTCATCGTATCGGGAAGTGTAGATTAGACGGTGAGACTATGGGACGTCAAGACAGGTACCTGTAAGACCATGAGTGGTCACACTAGTGTTGTATATGCTGTGGCTATATCCAATTATTCAGAGTTCATCGTATCGGGAAGTCATGATAAGACGGTGAGACTATGGGACGTCAAGACAGGTACCTGTAAGACCATGAGTGGTCACACAAATTCTGTATTATCTGTGGCTATATCCAGTGATTCAGAGTTCATCGTATCGGGAAGTGATGATAAGACGGTGAGACTATGGGACGTCAAGACAGGTACCTGTAAGACCATGAGTGGTCACACAAATTCTGTATTATCTGTGGCTATATCCAATGATTCAGAGTTCATCGTATCGGAAACCGAGATTCTACTGTGAGACTATGGGACGTCAAGACAGGTACCTGTAAGACCATGAGTGGTCACACATATTATGTATATACTGTGGCTATATCCAGTGATTCAGAGTTCATCGTATCGGGAAGTAGTGATAAGACGGTGAGACTATGGGACGTCAAGACAGGTACCTGTAAGACCATGAGTGGTCACACAAATTCTGTATTATCTGTGGCTATATCCAGTGATTCAGAGTTCATCGTATCGGGAAGTAGAGATAAGACGGTGAGACTATGGGACGTCAAGACAGGTACCTGCAAGACCATGAGTGGTCACACATATTCTGTATATGCTGTGGCTATATCCAGTGATTCAGAGTTCATCGTATCGGGAAGTCATGATAAGACGGTGAGACTATGGAACGTCAAGAAAGGTACCTGTAAGACCATGAGTGGTCACACATATTCTGTATATGCTGTGGCTATATCCAGTGATTCAGAGTTCATCGTATCGGGAAGTTATGATGAGACGGTGAGACTATGGGACGTCAAGACAGGTACCTGTAAGACCATGAGTGGTCACACAGATTCAGTATTATCTGTGGTTATATCCAGTGATTCAGAGTTCATCATTCGGGAAGTCATGATTCTACGGTGAGACTATGGGACGTCAAGACAGGTACCTGTAAGACCATGAGTGGTCACACATATTATGTATACGCTGTGGCTATATCCAATGATTCAGAGTTCATCGTATCGGAAACCGAGATTCTACTGTGAGACTATGGGACGTCAAGACAGGTACCTGTAAGACCATGAGTGGTCACACAGATTCTGTATATGCTGTGGCTATATCCAGTGATTCAGAGTTCATCGTATCGGGAAGTTATGATAAGACGGTGAGACTATGGAACGTCTAGACAGGTACCTGTAAGACCATGAGTGGTCACACATATTATGTATGATCTGTGGCTATATCCAATGATTCAGAGTTCATCGTATCGGAAACCGAGATTCTACTGTGAGACTATGGGACGTCAAGACAGGTACCTGTAAGACCATGAGTGGTCACACAGATTCTGTATATGCTGTGGCTATATCCAGTGATGATAATACGGTGAGACTATGGGACGTCAAGACAGGTACCTGTAAGACCATGAGTGGTCACACATATTATGTATATACTGTGGCTATATCCAGTGATTCAGAGTTCATCGTATCGGGAAGTAGTGATAAGACGGTGAGACTATGGGACGTCAAGACAGGTACCTGTAAGACCATGAGTGGTCACACACATTATGTATATGCTGTGGCTATATCCAGTGATTCAGAGTTCATCGTATCGGGAAGTTATGATAAGACGGTGAGACTATGGGACGTCAAGACAGGTACCTGTAAGACCATGAGTGGTCACACAGATTATGTATATACTGTGGCTATATCCAGTGATTCAGAGTTCATCGTATCGGGAAGTAGAGATAAGACGGTGAGACTATGGAACGTCAAGACAGGTACCTGTAAGACCATGAGTGGTCACACATATTATGTATACGCTGTGGCTATATCCAATGATTCAGAGTTCATCGTATCGGAAACCGAGATTCTACTGTGAGACTATGGGACGTCAAGACAGGTACCTGTAAGACCATGAGTGGTCACACAGATTCTGTATATGCTGTGGCTATATCCAGTGATTCAGAGTTCATCGTATCGGGAAGTGTAGATTAGACGGTGAGACTATGGGACGTCAAGACAGGTACCTGTAAGACCATGAGTGGTCACACTAGTGTTGTATATGCTGTGGCTATATCCAATGATTCAGAGTTCATCGTATCGGGAAGTTATGATAAGACGGTGAGACTATGGGACGTCAAGACAGGTACCTGTAAGACCATGAGTGGTCACACATATTCTGTATATGCTGTGGCTATATCCAGTGATTCAGAGTTCATCGTATCGGGAAGTTATGATGAGACGGTGAGACTATGGGACGTCAAGACAGGTACCTGTAAGACCATGAGTGGTCACACAAATTATATATGCTGTGGCTATATCCAGTGATTCAGAGTTCATCGTATCGGGAAGTCATGATAAGACGGTGAGACTATGGGACGTCAAGACAGGTACCTGTAAGACCATGAGTGGTCACACAGATTCTGTATATGCTGTGGCTATATCCAGTGATTCAGAGTTCATCGTATCGGGAAGTTATGATAAGACGGTGAGACTATGGGACGTCAAGACAGGTACCTGTAAGACCATGAGTGGTCACACAAATTATATATGCTGTGGCTATATCCAGTGATTCAGAGTTCATCGTATCGGGAAGTCATGATAAGACGGTGAGACTATGGGACGTCAAGACAGGTACCTGTAAGACCATGAGTGGTCACACTAATTAGGTATTCTCTGTGGCTATATCCAATGATTCAGAGTTCATCGTATCGGGAAGTAGTGATAAGACGGTGAGACTATGGAACGTCAAGACAGGTACCTGTAAGACCATGAGTGGTCACACATATTCTGTATATGCTGTGGCTATATCCAGTGATTCAGAGTTCATCGTATCGGGAAGTTATGATGAGACGGTGAGACTATGGGACGTCAAGACAGGTACCTGTAAGACCATGAGTGGTCACACTAGTCTGGTATATGCTGTGGCTATATCCAGTGATTCAGAGTTCATCGTATCGGGAAGTCATAATTATACGGTGAGACTATGGGACGTCAAGACAGGTACCTGCAAGACCATGAGTGGTCACACATATTCTGTATATACTGTGGCTATATCCAATTATTCAGAGTTCATCGTATCGGGAAGTCATGATAAGACGGTGAGACTATGGGACGTCAAGACAGGTACCTGTAAGACCATGAGTGGTCACACTAGTCTGGTATATGCTGTGGCTATATCCAGTGATTCAGAGTTCATCGTATCGGGAAGTAGTGATAAGACGGTGAGACTATGGGACGTCAAGACAGGTACCTGTAAGACCATGAGTGGTCACACAAATTCTGTATTATCTGTGGCTATATCCAGTGATTCAGAGTTCATCGTATCGGGAAGTGATGATAAGACGGTGAGACTATGGGACGTCAAGACAGGTACCTGTAAGACCATGAGTGGTCACACAAATTCTGTATTATCTTTGGCTATATCCAGTGATTCAGAGTTCATCGTATCGGGAAGTGATGATAATACGGTGAGACTATGGGACGTCAAGACAGGTACCTGTAAGACCATGAGTGGTCACACATATTATGTATACGCTGTGGCTATATCCAATGATTCAGAGTTCATCGTATCGGAAACCGAGATTCTACTGTGAGACTATGGGACGTCAAGACAGGTACCTGTAAGACCATGAGTGGTCACACAGATTCTGTATATGCTGTGGCTATATCCAGTGATTCAGAGTTCATCGTATCGGGAAGTAGAGATAAGACGGTGAGACTATGGAACGTCAAGACAGGTACCTGTAAGACCATGAGTGGTCACACAGATTATGTATATACTGTGGCTATATCCAGTGATTCAGAGTTCATCGTATCGGGAAGTCATGATTGTACGGTGAGACTATGGAACGTCAAGACAGGTACCTGTAAGACCATGAGTGGTCACACATATTATGTATACGCTGTGGCTATATCCAATGATTCAGAGTTCATCGTATCGGAAACCGAGATTCTACTGTGAGACTATGGGACGTCAAGACAGGTACCTGTAAGACCATGAGTGGTCACACAGATTCTGTATATGCTGTGGCTATATCCAGTGATTCAGAGTTCATCGTATCGGGAAGTAGAGATAAGACGGTGAGACTATGGAACGTCAAGACAGGTACCTGTAAGACCATGAGTGGTCACACATATTATGTATGATCTGTGGCTATATCCAATGATTCAGAGTTCATCGTATCGGAAACCGAGATTCTACTGTGAGACTATGGGACGTCAAGACAGGTACCTGTAAGACCATGAGTGGTCACACATATTATGTATGATCTGTGGCTATATCCAATGATTCAGAGTTCATCGTATCGGAAACCGAGATTCTACTGTGAGACTATGGGACGTCAAGACAGGTACCTGTAAGACCATGAGTGATCACACAGATTCTGTATATGCTGTGGCTATATCCAGTGATTCAGAGTTCATCGTATCGGGAAGTTATGATAAGACGGTGAGACTATGGAACGTCAAGACAGGTACCTGTAAGACCATGAGTGGTCACACAGATTCTGTATATGCTGTGGCTATATCCAGTGATTCAGAGTTCATCGTATCGGGAAGTAGAGATAAGACGGTGAGACTATGGGACGTCAAGACAGGTACCTGCAAGACCATGAGTGGTCACACATATTATGTATATACTGTGGCTATATCCAGTGATTCAGAGTTCATCGTATCGGGAAGTAGAGATAAGACGGTGAGACTATGGAACGTCAAGACAGGTACCTGTAAGACCATGAGTGGTCACACAGATTATGTATATACTGTGGCTATATCCAGTGATTCAGAGTTCATCGTATCGGGAAGTAGAGATAAGACGGTGAGACTATGGAACGTCAAGACAGGTACCTGTAAGACCATGAGTGGTCACACAGATTCTGTATATGCTGTGGCTATATCCAGTGATTCAGAGTTCATTGTATCGGGAAGTGATGATAAGACGGTGAGACTATGGGACGTCAAGACAGGTACCTGTAAGACCATGAGTGGTCACACACATTATGTATATGCTGTGGCTATATCCAGTGATTCAGAGTTCATCGTATCGGGAAGTTATGATTAGACGGTGAGACTATGGAACGTCAAGACAGGTACCTGTAAGACCATGAGTGGTCACACAGATTATGTATATACTGTGGCTATATCCAGTGATTCAGAGTTCATCGTATCGGGAAGTAGAGATAAGACGGTGAGACTATGGAACGTCAAGACAGGTACCTGTAAGACCATGAGTGGTCACACATATTATGTATACGCTGTGGCTATATCCAATGATTCAGAGTTCATCGTATCGGAAACCGAGATTCTACTGTGAGACTATGGGACGTCAAGACAGGTACCTGTAAGACCATGAGTGGTCACACAGATTCTGTATATGCTGTGGCTATATCCAGTGATTCAGAGTTCATCGTATCGGGAAGTAGAGATAAGACGGTGAGACTATGGAACGTCAAGACAGGTACCTGTAAGACCATGAGTGGTCACACATATTATGTATGATCTGTGGCTATATCCAATGATTCAGAGTTCATCGTATCGGAAACCGAGATTCTACTGTGAGACTATGGGACGTCAAGACAGGTACCTGTAAGACCATGAGTGGTCACACATATTATGTATGATCTGTGGCTATATCCAATGATTCAGAGTTCATCGTATCGGAAACCGAGATTCTACTGTGAGACTATGGGACGTCAAGACAGGTACCTGTAAGACCATGAGTGATCACACAGATTCTGTATATGCTGTGGCTATATCCAGTGATTCAGAGTTCATCGTATCGGGAAGTTATGATAAGACGGTGAGACTATGGAACGTCAAGACAGGTACCTGTAAGACCATGAGTGGTCACACAGATTCTGTATATGCTGTGGCTATATCCAGTGATTCAGAGTTCATCGTATCGGGAAGTAGAGATAAGACGGTGAGACTATGGGACGTCAAGACAGGTACCTGCAAGACCATGAGTGGTCACACAGATTATGTATATACTGTGGCTATATCCAGTGATTCAGAGTTCATCGTATCGGGAAGTAGAGATAAGACGGTGAGACTATGGAACGTCAAGACAGGTACCTGTAAGACCATGAGTGGTCACACATATTATGTATACGCTGTGGCTATATCCAATGATTCAGAGTTCATCGTATCGGGAAGTTATGATAAGACGGTGAGACTATGGGACGTCAAGACAGGTACCTGTAAGACCATGAGTGGTCACACAGATTCTGTATATGCTGTGGCTATATCCAGTGATTCAGAGTTCATTGTATCGGGAAGTGATGATAAGACGGTGAGACTATGGGACGTCAAGACAGGTACCTGTAAGACCATGAGTGGTCACACACATTATGTATATGCTGTGGCTATATCCAGTGATTCAGAGTTCATCGTATCGGGAAGTTATGATTAGACGGTGAGACTATGGAACGTCAAGACAGGTACCTGTAAGACCATGAGTGGTCACACAGATTATGTATATACTGTGGCTATATCCAGTGATTCAGAGTTCATCGTATCGGGAAGTAGAGATAAGACGGTGAGACTATGGAACGTCAAGACAGGTACCTGTAAGACCATGAGTGGTCACACATATTATGTATACGCTGTGGCTATATCCAATGATTCAGAGTTCATCGTATCGGAAACCGAGATTCTACTGTGAGACTATGGGACGTCAAGACAGGTACCTGTAAGACCATGAGTGGTCACACAGATTCTGTATATGCTGTGGCTATATCCAGTGATTCAGAGTTCATCGTATCGGGAAGTGATGATAAGACGGTGAGACTATGGGACGTCAAGACAGGTACCTGTAAGACCATGAGTGGTCACACTAGTGTTTTATATGCTGTGGCTATATCCAATGATTCAGAGTTCATCGTATCGGAAACCGAGATTCTACTGTGAGACTATGGGACGTCAAGACAGGTACCTGTAAGACCATGAGTGGTCACACAGATTCTGTATATGCTGTGTCTATATCCAGTGATTCAGAGTTCATCGTATCGGGAAGTTATGATGAGACGGTGAGACTATGGAACGTCAAGACAGGTACCTGTAAGACCATGAGTGGTCACACACATTATGTATATGCTGTGGCTATATCCAGTGATTCAGAGGTCATCGTATCGGGAAGTAGAGATGAGACGGTGAGACTATGGGACGTCAAGACAGGTACCTGTAAGACCATGAGTGGTCACACTAATTAGGTATTCTCTGTGGCTATATCCAGTGATTCAGAGTTCATCGTATCGGGAAGTTATGATAAGACGGTGAGACTATGGGACGTCAAGACAGGTACCTGTAAGACCATGAGTGGTCACACAGATTCTGTATTATCTGTGGCTATATCCAGTGATTCAGAGTTCATCGTATCGGGAAGTTATGATAAGACGGTGAGACTATGGGACGTCAAGACAGGTACCTGTAAGACCATGAGTGGTCACACTAGTGTTGTATATGCTGTGGCTATATCCAGTGATTCAGAGTTCATCGTATCGGGAAGTGTAGATTAGACGGTGAGACTATGGGACGTCAAGACAGGTACCTGTAAGACCATGAGTGGTCACACATATTCTGTATGATCTGTGGCTATATCCAGTGATTCAGAGTTCATCGTATCGGGAAGTTATGATAAGACGGTGAGACTATGGGACGTCAAGACAGGTACCTGTAAGACCATGAGTGGTCACACTAGTTATGTATCATCTGTGGCTATATCCAGTGATTCAGAGTTCATCGTATCGGGAAGTCATGATAATACGGTGAGACTATGGGACGTCAAGACAGGTACCTGTAAGACCATGAGTGGTCACACAGATTATTTATATGCTGTGGCTATATCCAGTGATTCAGAGTTCATCGTATCGGGAAGTTATGATTAGACGGTGAGACTATGGAACGTCAAGACAGGTACCTGTAAGACCATGAGTGGTCACACAGATTATGTATATACTGTGGCTATATCCAGTGATTCAGAGTTCATCGTATCGGGAAGTAGAGATAAGACGGTGAGACTATGGAACGTCAAGACAGGTACCTGTAAGACCATGAGTGGTCACACAGATTCTGTATATGCTGTGGCTATATCCAGTGATTCAGAGTTCATCGTATCGGGAAGTTATGATAAGACGGTGAGACTATGGAACGTCAAGACAGGTACCTGTAAGACCATGAGTGGTCACACAGATTCTGTATATGCTGTGGCTATATCCAGTGATTCAGAGTTCATCGTATCGGGAAGTTATGATTAGACGGTGAGACTATGGAACGTCAAGACAGGTACCTGTAAGACCATGAGTGGTCACACAGATTATGTATATACTGTGGCTATATCCAGTGATTCAGAGTTCATCGTATCGGGAAGTAGAGATAAGACGGTGAGACTATGGAACGTCAAGACAGGTACCTGTAAGACCATGAGTGGTCACACAGATTCTGTATATGCTGTGGCTATATCCAGTGATTCAGAGTTCATCGTATCGGGAAGTCGAGATAATACGGTGAGACTATGGGACGTCAAGACAGGTACCTGTAAGACCATGAGTGGTCACACTAATTAGGTATTCTCTGTGGCTATATCCAATGATTCAGAGTTCATCGTATCGGGAAGTTATGATAAGACGGTGAGACTATGGGACGTCAAGACAGGTACCTGTAAGACCATGAGTGGTCACACAGATTCTGTATATGCTGTGGCTATATCCAGTGATTCAGAGTTCATCGTATCGGGAAGTTATGATGAGACGGTGAGACTATGGGACGTCAAGACAGGTACCTGTAAGACCATGAGTGGTCACACAAATTATATATGCTGTGGCTATATCCAGTGATTCAGAGTTCATCGTATCGGGAAGTCATGATAAGACGGTGAGACTATGGGACGTCAAGACAGGTACCTGTAAGACCATGAGTGGTCACACACATTATGTATATGCTGTGGCTATATCCAGTGATTCAGAGTTCATCGTATCGGGAAGTGATGATAAGACGGTGAGACTATGGGACGTCAAGACAGGTACCTGTAAGACCATGAGTGGTCACACAAATTATATATGCTGTGGCTATATCCAGTGATTCAGAGTTCATCGTATCGGGAAGTCATGATAAGACGGTGAGACTATGGGACGTCAAGACAGGTACCTGTAAGACCATGAGTGGTCACACATATTCTGTATATGCTGTGGCTATATCCAGTGATTCAGAGTTCATCGTATCGGGAAGTTATGATGAGACGGTGAGACTATGGGACGTCAAGACAGGTACCTGTAAGACCATGAGTGGTCACACATATTCTGTATATGCTGTGGCTATATCCAG
The DNA here is from genome assembly GCA_946699065.1 of Loxodes magnus. Classification (NCBI taxonomy): domain Eukaryota; phylum Ciliophora; class Karyorelictea; order Loxodida; family Loxodidae; genus Loxodes; species Loxodes magnus. The sequence continues at coordinate 106,930 of CAMPDV010001041.1, forward strand.
TGATTCAGAGTTCATCGTATCGGGAAGTTATGATGAGACGGTGAGACTATGGGACGTCAAGACAGGTACCTGTAAGACCATGAGTGGTCACACTAGTCTGGTATATGCTGTGGCTATATCCAGTGATTCAGAGTTCATCGTATCGGGAAGTCATAATTATACGGTGAGACTATGGGACGTCAAGACAGGTACCTGCAAGACCATGAGTGGTCACACATATTCTGTATATACTGTGGCTATATCCAGTGATTCAGAGGTCATCGTATCGGGAAGTGATGATAAGACGGTGAGACTATGGAACGTCAAGACAGGTACCTGTAAGACCATGAGTGGTCACACAGATTCTGTATGATCTGTAGCTATATCCAATGATTCAGAGTTCATCGTATCGGGAAGTAGTGATAAGACGGTGAGACTATGGGACGTCAAGACAGGTACCTGTAAGACCATGAGTGGTCACACAAATTCTGTATTATCTGTGGCTATATCCAGTGATTCAGAGTTCATCGTATCGGGAAGTGATGATAAGACGGTGAGACTATGGAACGTCAAGACAGGTACCTGTAAGACCATGAGTGGTCACACAGATTCTGTATGATCTGTGGCTATATCCAATGATTCAGAGTTCATCGTATCGGGAAGTAGTGATAAGACGGTGAGACTATGGGACGTCAAGACAGGTACCTGTAAGACCATGAGTGGTCACACAAATTCTGTATTATCTGTGGCTATATCCAGTGATTCAGAGGTCATCGTATCGGGAAGTGATGATAAGACGGTGAGACTATGGAACGTCAAGACAGGTACCTGTAAGACCATGAGTGGTCACACAGATTCTGTATGATCTGTGGCTATATCCAATGATTCAGAGTTCATCGTATCGGGAAGTAGTGATAAGACGGTGAGACTATGGGACGTCAAGACAGGTACCTGTAAGACCATGAGTGGTCACACAAATTCTGTATTATCTGTGGCTATATCCAGTGATTCAGAGTTCATCGTATCGGGAAGTGATGATAAGACGGTGAGACTATGGGACGTCAAGACAGGTACCTGTAAGACCATGAGTGGTCACACAAATTCTGTATTATCTTTGGCTATATCCAGTGATTCAGAGTTCATCGTATCGGGAAGTGATGATAATACGGTGAGACTATGGGACGTCAAGACAGGTACCTGTAAGACCATGAGTGGTCACACATATTCTGTATATGCTGTGGCTATATCCAGTGATTCAGAGTTCATCGTATCGGGAAGTCATGATAAGACGGTGAGACTATGGAACGTCAAGAAAGGTACCTGTAAGACCATGAGTGGTCACACACATTATGTATATGCTGTGGCTATATCCAGTGATTCAGAGTTCATCGTATCGGGAAGTTATGATTAGACGGTGAGACTATGGAACGTCAAGACAGGTACCTGTAAGACCATGAGTGGTCACACAGATTATGTATATACTGTGGCTATATCCAGTGATTCAGAGTTCATCGTATCGGGAAGTAGAGATAAGACGGTGAGACTATGGAACGTCAAGACATGTACCTGTAAGACCATGAGTGGTCACACATATTATGTATACGCTGTGGCTATATCCAATGATTCAGAGTTCATCGTATCGGAAACCGAGATTCTACTGTGAGACTATGGGACGTCAAGACAGGTACCTGTAAGACCATGAGTGGTCACACAGATTCTGTATATGCTGTGGCTATATCCAGTGATTCAGAGTTCATCGTATCGGGAAGTAGAGATAAGACGGTGAGACTATGGAACGTCAAGACAGGTACCTGTAAGACCATGAGTGGTCACACATATTATGTATGATCTGTGGCTATATCCAATGATTCAGAGTTCATCGTATCGGAAACCGAGATTCTACTGTGAGACTATGGGACGTCAAGACAGGTACCTGTAAGACCATGAGTGGTCACACAGATTCTGTATATGCTGTGGCTATATCCAGTGATTCAGAGTTCATCGTATCGGGAAGTTATGATAAGACGGTGAGACTATGGAACGTCAAGACAGGTACCTGTAAGACCATGAGTGGTCACACAGATTCTGTATATGCTGTGGCTATATCCAGTGATTCAGAGTTCATCGTATCGGGAAGTAGAGATAAGACGGTGAGACTATGGGACGTCAAGACAGGTACCTGCAAGACCATGAGTGGTCACACAGATTATGTATATACTGTGGCTATATCCAGTGATTCAGAGTTCATCGTATCGGGAAGTAGAGATAAGACGGTGAGACTATGGAACGTCAAGACAGGTACCTGTAAGACCATGAGTGGTCACACATATTATGTATACGCTGTGGCTATATCCAATGATTCAGAGTTCATCGTATCGGAAACCGAGATTCTACTGTGAGACTATGGGACGTCAAGACAGGTACCTGTAAGACCATGAGTGGTCACACAGATTCTGTATATGCTGTGGCTATATCCAGTGATTCAGAGTTCATTGTATCGGGAAGTGATGATAAGACGGTGAGACTATGGGACGTCAAGACAGGTACCTGTAAGACCATGAGTGGTCACACACATTATGTATATGCTGTGGCTATATCCAGTGATTCAGAGTTCATCGTATCGGGAAGTGATGATAAGACGGTGAGACTATGGAACGTCAAGACAGGTACCTGTAAGACCATGAGTGGTCACACATATTATGTATGATCTGTGGCTATATCCAATGATTCAGAGTTCATCGTATCGGAAACCGAGATTCTACTGTGAGACTATGGGACGTCAAGACAGGTACCTGTAAGACCATGAGTGGTCACACAGATTCTGTATATGCTGTGGCTATATCCAGTGATTCAGAGTTCATCGTATCGGGAAGTTATGATAAGACGGTGAGACTATGGAACGTCAAGACAGGTACCTGTAAGACCATGAGTGGTCACACAGATTCTGTATATGCTGTGGCTATATCCAGTGATTCAGAGTTCATCGTATCGGGAAGTGATGATAAGACGGTGAGACTATGGGACGTCAAGACAGGTACCTGTAAGACCATGAGTGGTCACACACATTATGTATATGCTGTGGCTATATCCAGTGATTCAGAGTTCATCGTATCGGGAAGTTATGATTAGACGGTGAGACTATGGAACGTCAAGACAGGTACCTGTAAGACCATGAGTGGTCACACATATTATGTATATACTGTGGCTATATCCAGTGATTCAGAGTTCATCGTATCGGAAACCGAGATTCTACTGTGAGACTATGGGACGTCAAGACAGGTACCTGTAAGACCATGAGTGGTCACACAGATTCTGTATATGCTGTGGCTATATCCAGTGATTCAGAGTTCATCGTATCGGGAAGTTATGATAAGACGGTGAGACTATGGAACGTCAAGACAGGTACCTGTAAGACCATGAGTGGTCACACATATTATGTATGATCTGTGGCTATATCCAATGATTCAGAGTTCATCGTATCGGAAACCGAGATTCTACTGTGAGACTATGGGACGTCAAGACAGGTACCTGTAAGACCATGAGTGGTCACACAGATTCTGTATATGCTGTGGCTATATCCAGTGATTCAGAGTTCATCGTATCGGGAAGTTATGATAAGACGGTGAGACTATGGAACGTCAAGACAGGTACCTGTAAGACCATGAGTGGTCACACAGATTCTGTATATGCTGTGGCTATATCCAGTGATTCAGAGTTCATCGTATCGGGAAGTAGAGATAAGACGGTGAGACTATGGGACGTCAAGACAGGTACCTGCAAGACCATGAGTGGTCACACAGATTATGTATATACTGTGGCTATATCCAGTGATTCAGAGTTCATCGTATCGGGAAGTAGAGATAAGACGGTGAGACTATGGAACGTCAAGACAGGTACCTGTAAGACCATGAGTGGTCACACATATTATGTATACGCTGTGGCTATATCCAATGATTCAGAGTTCATCGTATCGGAAACCGAGATTCTACTGTGAGACTATGGGACGTCAAGACAGGTACCTGTAAGACCATGAGTGGTCACACAGATTCTGTATATGCTGTGGCTATATCCAGTGATTCAGAGTTCATTGTATCGGGAAGTGATGATAAGACGGTGAGACTATGGGACGTCAAGACAGGTACCTGTAAGACCATGAGTGGTCACACACATTATGTATATGCTGTGGCTATATCCAGTGATTCAGAGTTCATCGTATCGGGAAGTTATGATTAGACGGTGAGACTATGGAACGTCAAGACAGGTACCTGTAAGACCATGAGTGGTCACACAGATTATGTATATACTGTGGCTATATCCAGTGATTCAGAGTTCATCGTATCGGGAAGTAGAGATAAGACGGTGAGACTATGGAACGTCAAGACAGGTACCTGTAAGACCATGAGTGGTCACACATATTATGTATACGCTGTGGCTATATCCAATGATTCAGAGTTCATCGTATCGGAAACCGAGATTCTACTGTGAGACTATGGGACGTCAAGACAGGTACCTGTAAGACCATGAGTGGTCACACAGATTCTGTATATGCTGTGGCTATATCCAGTGATTCAGAGTTCATCGTATCGGGAAGTGATGATAAGACGGTGAGACTATGGGACGTCAAGACAGGTACCTGTAAGACCATGAGTGGTCACACACATTATGTATATGCTGTGGCTATATCCAGTGATTCAGAGTTCATCGTATCGGGAAGTAGAGATAAGACGGTGAGACTATGGAACGTCAAGACAGGTACCTGTAAGACCATGAGTGGTCACACAGATTCTGTATGATCTGTGGCTATATCCAGTGATTCAGAGTTCATCGTATCGGGAAGTGATGATAAGACGGTGAGACTATGGGACGTCAAGACAGGTACCTGTAAGACCATGAGTGGTCACACAGATTCTGTATGATCTGTGGCTATATCCAGTGATTCAGAGTTCATCGTATCGGGAAGTTATGATGAGACGGTGAGACTATGGGACGTCAAGACAGGTACCTGTAAGACCATGAGTGGTCACACAGATTCTGTATGATCTGTGGCTATATCCAGTGATTCAGAGTTCATCGTATCGGGAAGTGATGATAAGACGGTGAGACTATGGGACGTCAAGACAGGTACCTGTAAGACCATGAGTGGTCACACAGATTCTGTATGATCTGTGGCTATATCCAGTGATTCAGAGTTCATCGTATCGGGAAGTTATGATGAGACGGTGAGACTATGGGACGTCAAGACAGGTACCTGTAAGACCATGAGTGGTCACACAGATTCTGTATATGCTGTGGCTATATCCAGTGATTCAGAGTTCATCGTATCGGGAAGTTATGATAAGACGGTGAGACTATGGAACGTCAAGACAGGTACCTGTAAGACCATGAGTGGTCACACATATTATGTATGATCTGTGGCTATATCCAATGATTCAGAGTTCATCGTATCGGAAACCGAGATTCTACTGTGAGACTATGGGACGTCAAGACAGGTACCTGTAAGACCATGAGTGGTCACACATATTCTGTATATGCTGTGGCTATATCCAGTGATTCAGAGTTCATCGTATCGGGAAGTTATGATAAGACGGTGAGACTATGGAACGTCAAGACAGGTACCTGTAAGACCATGAGTGGTCACACAGATTCTGTATATGCTGTGGCTATATCCAGTGATTCAGAGTTCATCGTATCGGGAAGTAGAGATAAGACGGTGAGACTATGTGACGTCAAGACAGGTACCTGTAAGACCATGAGTGGTCACACATATTCTGTATATACTGTGGCTATATCCAGTGATTCAGAGTTCATCGTATCGGGAAGTAGAGATAAGACGGTGAGACTATGGGACGTCAAGACAGGTACCTGCAAGACCATGAGTGGTCACACATATTATGTATACGCTGTGGCTATATCCAATGATTCAGAGTTCATCGTATCGGAAACCGAGATTCTACTGTGAGACTATGGGACGTCAAGACAGGTACCTGTAAGACCATGAGTGGTCACACAGATTCTGTATATGCTGTGGCTATATCCAGTGATTCAGAGTTCATTGTATCGAGAAGTGATGATAAGACGGTGAGACTATGGGACGTCAAGACAGGTACCTGTAAGACCATGAGTGGTCACACACATTATGTATATGCTGTGGCTATATCCAGTGATTCAGAGTTCATCGTATCGGGAAGTTATGATTAGACGGTGAGACTATGGAACGTCAAGACAGGTACCTGTAAGACCATGAGTGGTCACACAGATTATGTATGATCTGTGGCTATATCCAGTGATTCAGAGTTCATCGTATCGGGAAGTGATGATAAGACGGTGAGACTATGGGACGTCAAGACAGGTACCTGTAAGACCATGAGTGGTCACACACATTATGTATATGCTGTGGCTATATCCAGTGATTCAGAGTTCATCGTATCGGGAAGTAGAGATAAGACGGTGAGACTATGGAACGTCAAGACAGGTACCTGTAAGACCATGAGTGGTCACACAGATTCTGTATGATCTGTGGCTATATCCAGTGATTCAGAGTTCATCGTATCGGGAAGTGATGATAAGACGGTGAGACTATGGGACGTCAAGACAGGTACCTGTAAGACCATGAGTGGTCACACAGATTCTGTATGATCTGTGGCTATATCCAGTGATTCAGAGTTCATCGTATCGGGAAGTTATGATGAGACGGTGAGACTATGGAACGTCAAGACAGGTACCTGTAAGACCATGAGTGGTCACACACATTATGTATATGCTGTGGCTATATCCAGTGATTCAGAGGTCATCGTATCGGGAAGTAGAGATGAGACGGTGAGACTATGGGACGTCAAGACAGGTACCTGTAAGACCATGAGTGGTCACACTAATTAGGTATTCTCTGTGGCTATATCCAGTGATTCAGAGTTCATCGTATCGGGAAGTTATGATAAGACGGTGAGACTATGGGACGTCAAGACAGGTACCTGTAAGACCATGAGTGGTCACACAGATTCTGTATTATCTGTGGCTATATCCAGTGATTCAGAGTTCATCGTATCGGGAAGTTATGATGAGACGGTGAGACTATGGGACGTCAAGACAGGTACCTGTAAGACCATGAGTGGTCACACTAGTGTTGTATATGCTGTGGCTATATCCAGTGATTCAGAGTTCATCGTATCGGGAAGTGTAGATTAGACGGTGAGACTATGGGACGTCAAGACAGGTACCTGTAAGACCATGAGTGGTCACACATATTCTGTATGATCTGTGGCTATATCCAGTGATTCAGAGTTCATCGTATCGGGAAGTTATGATAAGACGGTGAGACTATGGGACGTCAAGACAGGTACCTGTAAGACCATGAGTGGTCACACATATTATGTATATGCTGTGACTATATCCAGTGATTCAGAGGTCATCGTATCGGGAAGTGATGATAAGACGGTGAGACTATGGAACGTCAAGACAGGTACCTGTAAGACCATGAGTGGTCACACAGATTCTGTATGATCTGTGGCTATATCCAATGATTCAGAGTTCATCGTATCGGGAAGTTATGATAAGACGGTGAGACTATGGGACGTCAAGACAGGTACCTGTAAGACCATGAGTGGTCACACAAATTCTGTATTATCTTTGGCTATATCCAGTGATTCAGAGTTCATCGTATCGGGAAGTGATGATAAGACGGTGAGACTATGGGACGTCAAGACAGGTACCTGTAAGACCATGAGTGGTCACACAGATTCTGTATTATCTGTGGCTATATCCAGTGATTCAGAGTTCATCGTATCGGGAAGTTATGATAAGACGGTGAGACTATGGGACGTCAAGACAGGTACCTGTAAGACCATGAGTGGTCACACAGATTCTGTATGATCTGTGGCTATATCCAGTGATTCAGAGGTCATCGTATCGGGAAGTAGAGATGAGACGGTGAGACTATGGAACGTCAAGACAGGTACCTGTAAGACCATGAGTGGTCACACAGATTCTGTATGATCTGTGGCTATATCCAATGATTCAGAGTTCATCGTATCGGGAAGTTATGATAAGACGGTGAGACTATGGGACGTCAAGACAGGTACCTGTAAGACCATGAGTGGTCACACAAATTCTGTATTATCTTTGGCTATATCCAGTGATTCAGAGTTCATCGTATCGGGAAGTGATGATAAGACGGTGAGACTATGGGACGTCAAGACAGGTACCTGTAAGACCATGAGTGGTCACACAGATTCTGTATCATCTGTGGCTATATCCATTGATTCAGAGTTCATCGTATCGGGAAGTTATGATAAGACGGTGAGACTATGGGACGTCAAGACAGGTACCTGTAAGACCATGAGTGGTCACACAGATTCTGTATTATCTGTGGCTATATCCAGTGATTCAGAGTTCATCGTATCGGGAAGTTATGATAAGACGGTGAGACTATGGGACGTCAAGACAGGTACCTGTAAGACCATGAGTGGTCACACTAGTGTTGTATATGCTGTGGCTATATCCAGTGATTCAGAGTTCATCGTATCGGGAAGTGTAGATTAGACGGTGAGACTATGGGACGTCAAGACAGGTACCTGTAAGACCATGAGTGGTCACACATATTCTGTATGATCTGTGGCTATATCCAGTGATTCAGAGTTCATCGTATCGGGAAGTTATGATAAGACGGTGAGACTATGGGACGTCAAGACAGGTACCTGTAAGACCATGAGTGGTCACACATATTATGTATATGCTGTGACTATATCCAGTGATTCAGAGGTCATCGTATCGGGAAGTGATGATAAGACGGTGAGACTATGGAACGTCAAGACAGGTACCTGTAAGACCATGAGTGGTCACACAGATTCTGTATGATCTGTGGCTATATCCAATGATTCAGAGTTCATCGTATCGGGAAGTTATGATAAGACGGTGAGACTATGGGACGTCAAGACAGGTACCTGTAAGACCATGAGTGGTCACACATATTATGTATACGCTGTGGCTATATCCAATGATTCAGAGTTCATCGTATCGGAAACCGAGATTCTACTGTGAGACTATGGGACGTCAAGACAGGTACCTGTAAGACCATGAGTGGTCACACAGATTCTGTATATGCTGTGGCTATATCCAGTGATTCAGAGTTCATCGTATCGGGAAGTTATGATAAGACGGTGAGACTATGGAACGTCAAGACAGGTACCTGTAAGACCATGAGTGGTCACACATATTATGTATGATCTGTGGCTATATCCAATGATTCAGAGTTCATCGTATCGGAAACCGAGATTCTACTGTGAGACTATGGGACGTCAAGACAGGTACCTGTAAGACCATGAGTGGTCACACATATTCTGTATATGCTGTGGCTATATCCAGTGATTCAGAGTTCATCGTATCGGGAAGTTATGATAAGACGGTGAGACTATGGAACGTCAAGACAGGTACCTGTAAGACCATGAGTGGTCACACAGATTCTGTATATGCTGTGGCTATATCCAGTGATTCAGAGTTCATCGTATCGGGAAGTAGAGATGATACGGTGAGACTATGGAACGTCAAGACAGGTACCTGTAAGACCATGAGTGGTCACACAGATTCTGTATGATCTGTGGCTATATCCAGTGATTCAGAGTTCATCGTATCGGGAAGTGTAGATTAGACGGTGAGACTATGGGACGTCAAGACAGGTACCTGTAAGACCATGAGTGGTCACACACATTATGTATATGCTGTGGCTATATCCAGTGATTCAGAGTTCATCGTATCGGGAAGTTATGATAAGACGGTGAGACTATGGACGTCAAGACAGGTACCTGTAAGACCATGAGTGGTCACACTAATTAGGTATTCTCTGTGGCTATATCCAATGATTCAGAGTTCATCGTATCGGGAAGTTATGATAAGACGGTGAGACTATGGGACGTCAAGACAGGTACCTGTAAGACCATGAGTGGTCACACAGATTCTGTATATGCTGTGGCTATATCCAGTGATTCAGAGTTCATCGTATCGGGAAGTTATGATGAGACGGTGAGACTATGGGACGTCAAGACAGGTACCTGTAAGACCATGAGTGGTCACACAAATTATATATGCTGTGGCTATATCCAGTGATTCAGAGTTCATCGTATCGGGAAGTCATGATAAGACGGTGAGACTATGGGACGTCAAGACATGTACCTGTACGACCATGAGTGGTCACACAGATTCTGTATGATCTGTGGCTATATCCAGTGATTCAGAGTTCATCGTATCGGGAAGTGATGATAAGACGGTGAGACTATGGGACGTCAAGACAGGTACCTGTAAGACCATGAGTAGTCACACAGATTCTGTATGATCTGTGGCTATATCCAGTGATTCAGAGTTCATCGTATCGGGAAGTTATGATGAGACGGTGAGACTATGGAACGTCAAGACAGGTACCTGTAAGACCATGAGTGGTCACACAGGTTCTGTATCATCTGTGGCTATATCCAGTGATTCAGAGTTCATCGTATCGGGAAGTAGAGAATAGACGGTGAGACTATGGGACGTCAAGACAGGTACCTGTAAGACCATGAGTGGTCACACAGATTCTGTATATGCTGTGGCTATATCCAGTGATTCAGAGTTCATCGTATCGGGAAGTCATGATTGTACGGTGAGACTATGGAACGTCAAGACAGGTACCTGTAAGACCATGAGTGGTCACACATATTCTGTATATACTGTGGCTATATCCAGTGATTCAGAGTTCATCGTATCGGGAAGTGATGATAAGACGGTGAGACTATGGAACGTCAAGACAGGTACCTGTAAGACCATGAGTGGTCACACAGATTCTGTATGATCTGTGGCTATATCCAGTGATTCAGAGTTCATCGTATCGGGAAGTTATGATAAGACGGTGAGACTATGGGACGTCAAGACAGGTACCTGTAAGACCATGAGTGGTCACACATATTATGTATATGCTGTGACTATATCCAGTGATTCAGAGTTCATCGTATCGGGAAGTAGAGATAAGACGGTGAGACTATGGGACGTCAAGACAGGTACCTGTAAGACCATGAGTGGTCACACACATTATGTATATGCTGTGGCTATATCCAGTGATTCAGAGTTCATCGTATCGGGAAGTAGAGATAAGACGGTGAGACTATGGAACGTCAAGACAGGTACCTGTAAGACCATGAGTGGTCACACAGATTCTGTATATGCTGTGGCTATATCCAGTGATTCAGAGTTCATCGTATCGGGAAGTCATGATTGTACGGTGAGACTATGGAACGTCAAGACAGGTACCTGTAAGACCATGAGTGGTCACACAGATTCTGTATGATCTGTGTCTATATCCAGTGATTCAGAGTTCATCGTATCGGGAAGTGATGATAAGACGGTGAGACTATGGAACGTCAAGACAGGTACCTGTAAGACCATGAGTGGTCACACATATTCTGTATGATCTGTGGCTATATCCAGTGATTCAGAGTTCATCGTATCGGGAAGTTATGATGAGACGGTGAGACTATGGAACGTCAAGACAGGTACCTGTAAGACCATGAGTGGTCACACAGATTCTGTATGATCTGTGGCTATATCCAGTGATTCAGAGTTCATCGTATCGGGAAGTTATGATAAGACGGTGAGACTATGGGACGTCAAGACAGGTACCTGTAAGACCATGAGTGGTCACACAGATTCTGTATGATCTGTGGCTATATCCAGTGATTCAGAGTTCATCGTATCGGGAAGTGATGATAAGACGGTGAGACTATGGGACGTCAAGACAGGTACCTGTAAGACCATGAGTGGTCACACTAGTGTTGTATATGCTGTGGCTATATCCAGTGATTCAGAGTTCATCGTATCGGGAAGTTATGATGAGACGGTGAGACTATGGAACGTCAAGACAGGTACCTGTAAGACCATGAGTGGTCACACACATTATGTATATGCTGTGGCTATATCCAGTGATTCAGAGGTCATCGTATCGGGAAGTAGAGATGAGACGGTGAGACTATGGGACGTCAAGACAGGTACCTGTAAGACCATGAGTGGTCACACAGATTATGTATATACTGTGGCTATATCCAGTGATTCAGAGTTCATCGTATCGGGAAGTAGAGATAAGACGGTGAGACTATGGAACGTCAAGACAGGTACCTGTAAGACCATGAGTGGTCACACATATTATGTATACGCTGTGGCTATATCCAATGATTCAGAGTTCATCGTATCGGAAACCGAGATTCTACTGTGAGACTATGGGACGTCAAGACAGGTACCTGTAAGACCATGAGTGGTCACACAGATTCTGTATATGCTGTGGCTATATCCAGTGATTCAGAGTTCATTGTATCGGGAAGTGATGATAAGACGGTGAGACTATGGGACGTCAAGACAGGTACCTGTAAGACCATGAGTGGTCACACACATTATGTATATGCTGTGGCTATATCCAGTGATTCAGAGTTCATTGTATCGGGAAGTGATGATAAGACGGTGAGACTATGGGACGTCAAGACAGGTACCTGTAAGACCATGAGTGGTCACACACATTATGTATATGCTGTGGCTATATCCAGTGATTCAGAGTTCATCGTATCGGGAAGTTATGATTAGACGGTGAGACTATGGAACGTCAAGACAGGTACCTGTAAGACCATGAGTGGTCACACAGATTATGTATATACTGTGGCTATATCCAGTGATTCAGAGTTCATCGTATCGGGAAGTTATGATAAGACGGTGAGACTATGGGACGTCAAGACAGGTACCTGTAAGACCTCATTTGTTTACTCATTTTTATAAATTTTTTTTATTTTTTTACTATTGTCATATCAAATGAATATTTTCTATCGTCGATAACAGATTTTTTGCGTTTATTTAACGATACAATTTAATTTAATTTTTAAAATTTTTATCATTTCTTATTTTCCTCTTAAAATATTTATAAAGTCTTTTCTTATATTTCTTAAATATCTAAAAGATTTGAAAATTATTTGAAAACTATTCATAAAATATTTTTCTTTTTTTAAATGAAATAAAAAAAAATCAGGAAATGTATTATAAAATTCTCGTAACAAAAGTTTCTTTTTTATGTCTTATAATTTGTTACATTCAAAAATATTCCATATAATTATAAACAATCATTAATTTAAATAATTGCATTCAATAATATTTTTAAATTAAAATCAATAAAATAATTTATATAAGACATGAAAAAGTTTCTATACCAAGTAAGCAAAAAGAAATTTCAGGACCAGATAAAAATAAGAGGACTTATTTTAGTAGTAGTAGAGTTTATTATAAATATTACTGCAATATAAATTTAAAGGTTTATTTTTTCGATAAATGCCTAAACAGAAATCCTACTTTATATAGCTGACAATAATCAAACACATATGACCCGTTTTGCTTTTTTCCCATATCACTTATAAATCTCCTTTTGAAAATCATTATCTCTTACTATTTAATATTCAAATACTTACTTGTAAAGAGGTTACGATGAATTGTGATACGGATTTAAAGTAGTTAATTTATGCTCTAAATAAATATTCTATCTAAGAACAATACTTGAATGAATTTATTATAACAATCAAGAGATGATCGTCATTTTTATTTTATTTAAAAAGAATTTGATTCAGTGATTTGATCAAATTTATGAAAAATCCTGAATAAGATCTAAGTACATTAAGGAATGAAAAGTTTCCTATCAATCATATATAAAGATGAGAGAATAAGATTAAGAATAAATTATCTTATTTCTGAAGAATTTGAAACTTAAAACGGAGTTAAATAAGGATGTGTCTGCTCCCCGGAGATTATTCAATATATTATTAAATTAGTTATTGAATGAACTAAAGGAAAAAGAAGTTGGTATTAAAATGCAGACTGAAACGGAATTGGAAACAGAAGTAAGATATGTAGGCACCCTAGCATATGCTGATGATATTGTACCATTTGTTCATCCAGATTAACTAGATGATATGATTGATATACTATAATAATGATCATAACGCTATAATTTATAAATTACGGACAAAACAAAATGAATGATATGAAATGTTAATGCATGACAAAAATAAGATATAATCACGATAAATGGTATAGCAATAGAGAAAGTGAAGGAATTTAAGTATTTGGATCATTGGATATAAGAAAATATTTCATATTAAAAACATCTGGAGTCAAGAATCTTAGAATGCCAGAAAACCCAAGCATGAATTTTAAGCAAATTAACAATATAGAAAAGAATCACTCCATATAATGCATCTATAATAATAAAATTCTTTATAATCAAGATTTTGGTTATGGAAGCGATTGTATTCCATACATAGAAGAAGCTATAGGAAATAACTCTTTAAATAAATTGTAAATATAAAAAAATTTATTATTTCTAAATATCACGGGATTAAAATCTTGACGAATCTTCTTTACCTAAAAATAAAGAACTGCTATCTAATTAAATGAGCATAGGTAGATGCTCGACTACTTTCTAAAATTTATCCTGATTCATTTCAACTCAAATCCGTAAAGCATATTATAAACTTGTTAAGAGCTTTATTAAATAGTTGTAGTTAATCTCCAGTTAAAAAGATCCTTCGAATTTCGTTAAAATTACTTCGAAATTCCTTAAGAACTGGAAATTAACTAGCAAGAGTTTTAAAGATTCAAAAATATATTTATAGATAAAAAAAACTAGATTGGTACCTCAGTCTCAGCACTCGTATCAAAAGTATCCTCTACATAGTAAGATACTTTTTGATAATTCATTCTCTAACCAGTTAAAAGCAGTAAATAATATTATGAATATTTAAGATACTCTTTAAGTTGAAAAATAAAATGAAATACTTCTATATGAAGTAAAAGAACTCAAGATTAAAATATAAAAATTAACAGATAAATAAACAAATAAATAAAATGATTATAGAGCGCGTAGCACCTCATTGGCGCGCAGCTCTTTCAATATTAATATTTAATATTAAGAAAAATGTTCTCATGTTTCTTGTTAAAATTCTGGAAGTCCGATGAGTCATGTCAGCTTCTCCAAATAGGGAATCTGCTTATTAAAATTTATTCTAAAATCTTGAGTCAAATGCTTCAGTCTTCTTGAATAAGGTCCAAATAAGAGATAGTTATTAAGTCGGTAATAAGAAGGCCCGTCAATCAAACTTTCATACTGCTAGAGAGAATCCTTGGGGTAAGCTAGGTATGTCTCAACGGAGCTTATCCACCATTCCCCGTTGTGACATCTAGTGTGAGATTACTCGCAATGCAATATACTCTGTACCAGATTACTTACTAATTTGTCTGATGCGGCCGACGTCCATTTTATATTTTTTTATATATAATAACAATTCTTTAGAAAAACTAAACACTATTCTTACATAAAATAATCAAAATATTTAAGTCATGAAAAGTTCTTATGAAGCAACCTTTGAATAGTATAAGACTTATATAAATAAAATTACTAAGAAAATAAAGGAAATCAAAAATGAAAATTAGATGCTAATGTTAGATCTATAAGAGTTATAATAATTAAAAATAAGGTCTAAAAAGTTAAATTTTGCAACAAATTAAATATAATTTTAGATAAAGAAGTTTAAGCAAATTCCTGAATTTGCCTTATTAATTAAATTATCTAGACTGGTATAAGCATTTCTTGAAGAAATGAATAATCAATATAAACAAATTATGATAGCTCAAAAGAAAAGTTAATTTAAACAGATGAAATAAAGAAATATATTGAATAAACTCTTAGTAATGAATAATTTACTTAAACAGAACTAGTTAAAAGTCATAAATAAACACAAAAAAATTTATAATCTAGTGATATGCTAACCCATAAATAAATAAACTTCCTGCAAGTTTAAATTGAATTATATAAATAATAAGAATAAGCATTAAAGCATATCTAACAAGAACTTTAAGAAGCTTATTAAATAAAAAATAAACACTGAAGCTTAATTATAAAATTATTAATATTTAAATCAATAATCTGCTGATTAGTGTTTAATGCTAAAGAATTAAATTTTATATTTGAGTAAAGAATTAGAAAAGCAATATTAAAATGGAAATAAGTAATATATGATGTATAAAACAGATTTACCATGAAAATAAAATATCATTTAAGATATATTAATATAAAAACAAAGAGAATTAGAAAATAATACAATAATTTATACTTATCAGTTACAAATACAAAAAATAATTAAAGTTGAAATGCAAACTTAAACGGAAGTAAATTCACATAAAATTAGTCAAACTTAAACAGACAATATAAGTTAGGATAAAAAAATATAAGTTAAAGTTTAATGTTCAAATGCTTCATCTAGTACAATAAAAATTGAATAATATAATCAATTTTGCTAGACAAGTTTGCTTGATGAGAATTATATAAAACTCCAGTAATTCTATCATTAGCTAAATATTTAACTTCGTTTGTAACAATTAAAAGTTTGAGTAAAACTAAGAAAATAATAAGAAATTAATAAGTAATTAATGAAAGAATTATTTGATCTAAAAACCAAGCCTTGATAAAAAGATTAAATGAGCTAAACAAACATTAATTATATTGAAAACTAGAATCGCACTGTTATTAAATAATCAAGTCCTTGCAAAAGAAAACATGAAAAAGATTGAATTTAAATTCCTCCAGCTAAACGCAATATTAAATGTAAAAATGAAAGAGAAAGTGAACAGATAATACGATAAATAAATAAATTAATTAATTAACGCGGGTCTGCCATTATAGGCTATCCACGGATTAATGTTTTAATAATATAGACTTGATACTCTTTTCTCTTTGTTTTAATTCACAAATGTGAAACCTTCTTCTCTCTATTCTTGTGATTCTGTCTAAGGCCGGAGTTGAAATTCTTAAGGAATTCTCATTCTAGTACAAAAGTCAGTCTTTAGTATCTTTTATAGTTAAAAATCTTAGTTTATTTTTGCCTCAGCTATGCCTTGTTTTCCACCAAGCTCCTATCCAAGTTGACGGCATAGTGAATAGGAGAGATTCTGAGGCGCAAACTACAGAATAAGACTCGCTTTTTCTGATATTGAGTCTCAAGCTAGAGACTAGCTTAAGACTCACCGTCAATATTTTAAATTATTATAATATATATAATTTAAATAGGGTGGAAAACCCTTTCCTTCGGATGTTGCTTGGAGGCTCAGCAAGACAAATAAAAAATAAGCGCAGACGGAGGATAAATCGGAGAAAGAGAAATCAATGACAAGAGAAAGCCGATGTAACAAGCTGAAGAACTCTGAACGCCAGGAGGAAACTTTCTTCATTATAGGTCGGGGAAATGTACCCTTAATCTCATATTGCATCCTATGCTTTGGAAGGAAAAATTACAGGGACTACAGGAAGGGAAAACAGGGACAGAGAGACATAAATTTTTTTTCGACATTAAATAAAATTAATTTAAAGAGCAGCGCACCAACGAGAGTGCTACGCGCTCTATAATCGAAAAAATTTATTTAACTAAAAAAATAACAATAAAACTTTACTCCTATTAAAGAAAATTAAATACTTTTTGAAGCACTTCATAAGATCAGACTAACAACACTTAAAGCATGTAAGTAAATCAGATAGAAATTAATATAAGACCACAAAAAAATAGAAAATAAGCAAAAATTATAAACTCAAATGGCTATAATAGAGAAAAAATAGAAAAAATGATGATTGAAAAAGGAAATTATCAGAAATCTTAAAATAAAAAGAAATAAACAATAAAAAAATTAAATCTGTTTAAGATGATAAAAGGCATTTAAATCGACAACATAACAAAGTTATAAATGAAACGAAAAAAAAATCGAAGTTTAAAAGTAAAAGAAAAAAAAAGTGTAGAAATGAACAACCGATTAAGATCAAAAAATCAAAAAATCAAAAAAAATAAAAAAAAAACTATAAATGTTGAAGAAAGAGTTTATGAATGAATGAATTAACCAATCAATTAATTTACGTGGTTTCACCATAGATATTTTTACCACAAATTAAGAGAAAATCAAAAGTAAGAGTATTCTTGGAAATTATCTTATCAGACCAGAATCTTCTAAATTTTCTTCCAATAGATTCATTATATCCTGATCTGAATAGTTAGAGTCAATCTCCATCATTAGGTCTTTTTAAAACAGTAGAATTCTATTTCTATCTATTACTTTTCCAACTCTTTCATTTGTCTTTAGATAGTTAAGCTATCTGTTAGTCTTTTCTGAGGGCATCGTAAGTTCCTTTCTACATTTTCTTAGAATTATTATAAATTGCTAAATCATATTTTTATTTTTGTCCTCTTGATAAGATATTATAAATTCAAATATGCTCGTTGGATCCTGCTCTATAGTCTTTATCATTTTTTTTCTAATAAGTAAGAATTTTTTAAATATAACCCCATTTTTTTTCTCTTATATATCTTTCAGAAAACTTTTAATGTGATAATCTATTTCTTTTCTTTTGATTACTTGAAGAGTTCATATCAGATTTTCTAATTTGTAATTTCCTCATACTATTTCTTCAAGTCTGAGGTTTAAGAAGTCTTATTTTTATTAGTTATTACTGATATTTATGTTCTCAATATTTTCTATTAACTATTCTCTTTCTTCTTTGTATTATCTGCAATCTTCTATTATATGGATCTCATCTATCTTTCTATAATTGCAGAATTAAAATGCTTCACTCTCTATTAGATTTTTTCTTTCTTTTCATTGTTTATTCTGCTCCATTGCATTTGGCCCGTAGCCTAAATAAGTATCATATTTCCTGTTTTCTGTGTTTGTTGAATCTTAGATAGTTTGGTATTCCTTGTATGAATTGTTCAATTAATTCACTTTTAATTTTTTGCAGGTGATCATATTCTACACTCGTGTAATGGAATTTACATCATTATGGAACTTTATCGTTTTTTATCATTAATTTTCCATCTATTCCTTTTCATTTTTCTTGTATTATTATTTCGTCATTGAGTATGTTTCAAATATAGAGTTATTCCTCTTTGCTAATTGAATTAATCATCCATCCAATGTTGATTCTTAGTTTAGGAGCAATTTTCTTCTGAACATTAACATACGTTATCACATATAGTATTGTAGTTTAAGGAAACGCAGTTCATTCTCCAGGATTTCGTTTTATGCGCAAAAAGATCCATCTATTACAGCTCTAAATGATCTAAGCAGCATGATTTCCAATTAATTAATTAATTTAAATATAATATTTTCAATATTTAATAATATTGAGACATAGTTGCAATAGATATCGCTTAGACTATAAATATTAAAAATATGTTGAAAGATAAAAGTTTGTAAATGTCAATCAAGTTTCTTCTTGCTCTTTCACTATCATATATTTTTATTTATTTTCTTGATTAAATTTTTCTTTTTTTTCTTCTAGAAGCTCTTCTAACAACTCATCTTGTAGTTTAAACATTTCAAGACGCTTTTTGAGTAATTTGAAATTAAAATTTTTGATTAATTTGTCTATTTTAGGAATTTGATTTTTTGAAAGATGTTTGCTTATATAGTTTTAGTCATAAAGAATTAGTTTCTTTTTGTCTTTTTCTTTAAGAGCTTTATGACTTTCGAATTCCTCAATAATATCTGCATAGTATTAGCATTCAAAAATATGATCAGTTTCATCAAAGTCTTAGCCACATAAGCAAATAATGCTATATCTAACGTTAATGTAGAAATTACTGAGTTCTTATTGAAAATTAAAAGAAAAATTTCTTAGTTTATAGATAGAAATAGTCTCTCTAATATAGTGTTTATTATATTTAGTGTAAGTAATTTCAGGAAATACACTTTAATTATTTTATATTTAGTCTATAATTCTTTTTGCTGTTGGCATAAGTGTATTTCTAGAGAGACATTCCATTAAAAATTTATGTTTTATTTTTTATTCCTTGAGTTTATAAAAATTCATCTTACTCTAAACATGTGGCATGTCAAAATTATACAAATCGATACATTTCTTTATATGTTTCTAATATGGTAAATTAAATTTAGTGCATTTTTCTAATGGAAAAGCAGTATCTGAGTTAGGATTTTCTTTGCTATATTACATTAATTTATAATAAAAGTGCATTAAATTTTGAGTTGCTATATGTGTAAAAGGAACCCATTTCTCGGCTTTATAGGCGAATATCGCCATCCAGTCCGTCTTCAACTGGCAGAAACCGCCGATCTGCCTAGGTAGCTCCTAAGCGGTGGAGAGATCACTCCAAGGCGGCACCTCGGTCTGAGTTAGTAGGAGGTGTAATTGAGTCCTTTAGTTGGGAAGTCCAAGGATGAATGCACCACAGAGTGCACAAGTTGCTGAGGGAAGGTATTTAAGCCTTTCTGTGGCTTATTTCTCAGCACAGAGGATTGCATCTTCATCGCAAGTCCCTTTAAACCTGCTGAAGGTCCCTTGTGCATCTCAGGTCCCATTTTCACCCTCTTTAATTTCAATTATTAGTTAGGAATAAAATAAAATTACAAATTACATTGTACAGCAGTAGCTACCAAATACAGAATAGCTATTTAAAAAGCTACTGCAATACTTTCTAATATGGATTAGTATCCCTCTCAGCTTAAAAACTCTTTGTAGAACTTTTATTTTGTCTAAAGTTGAATATGGAAGTGATATTACTCTGTGAGCTACTATTTCTGGAATTAAAGGAATATAAAACAAGATAACAAAAATCGTAAAGACTTATCTCAAGATAGGCGTTTAGATCTTAAGAATTCACATTCAATGAATCATACTTTATTGACCTAAACTGGCTTCAGGCGAGACGATAGGAAAGCCCAAAAAGACATACACAAGAAGAAAAGATTAGTGACGATGTGCACTTAACACACATCAGGTAGGCATCTATTAAGATAATAGTCCCTTCCTTAACACTTAATTTACATTTACATTCCTAACTAATATCCTAAATAGTTAACTTCATCTTTTTAAGCAATTGAAATTCCATTGAACTTTAGAGTAATAGAAGGTTAGCTTTCTTTTCATTTATTTTTTTTCAAGAATTCTATTACTTCACATTTATCTACATTAATTGTAAGTTTTACTCAATCAAAAACTGTAGATATAGCTTATAATACTTTTTAGGCATTTTTCTAGGAAGAGGACAATTGGATTAAGTCGTCAGCAAAGGCTCGTACTACGAAAGTTTTAGATAATATTTGAAATCCTAATTTCTTCTGATTATCTTCTAAATATCTTATAACAATATCATAGTATGAAATTGCAAGTACAGGTGCATGACTACTTCCTTATAGTAATCCATTGTTATATTTAATTGTTCTTGCAAGATATAAATCAATTATAAACTTAGCATCAACATTATCATAAAAAGATTCTAGTGCCATATTAGGTCAAAGGTAAATTAAATCTTCTAAGATGATAAAAAAGTAATTTCCTAGATATGCTATCGAACATTTTTTCTACATCTATTAAAATAGCAATTAATTACTTTTTATGGGACCATCTACGATGCAAGTCTATAATTTACTAAATAGTTCAAATTTGCTAAGTAGTGGAGCTTTTACGAATAAATCCAAATTAGTCTGGATGTAAAGTGTTTCGTTCATAAATATAATTGTAAAGTCGTTATGTTAGTGCTTTATCATAAATTTTAAGTAGACAGTTCAATAAAGCGATAGGTCGTCAATTACATCAATTACTTTTGCTTCCCTTTCTGAAAATCGGAAGAATGTTTATTTTTTTCATTGCATTAGGTATTTTAAATGTTCTAAGTATGTTATTAATGAAACTTGTAATAATTTAATGCAAATCTTAACCTCAATATTTAATAAGCTCAGCTTTAGACCCTCATTACCTTTGCTTTATTATTTGCAAACTAAGATATAATTTTTTTAATTTCAAATCACGTAAAAAGAGGCAATTTTATAAATGACTTAATTCCTAATTTAAGATAAAAGATTTATTTCTAAATATTCTATCTATTTTTCTATTTGAGAAGTCAAAATCTATCTTACTTATTTTCGAATGTTTATCAAAAATGTTAGTTTCCCAATTTTCAATAAATTGCTGTTTTTATTTAAAGTTAAAATTCATCTAATTAAGAATTTTTGGGTTTATTAGATTCTTAGCATATTTAAACATTATTTAAGCATTTTTGTTAAGATCTTTATGCTTTTCCTTAGCTTTTTATTTTTTTTATTTTTTTTCATTTCCAAAATTTGTGAAGATAATGCTTATAAGATTAAATTTTAAGCTAGTAAAGTTTGATAACTTCTTAATTATGACATCCATACAAAGCTAATGCGTTCTAATATGCAATATTGTTCTTTTTGCTTGAACAAATAACGTAGCTAAGTAACTTGGCAATTGATAATAGTTTTTTCTTTAATTTAAAGATCCAAGCGCAATCTCAGCATCATAACTAATAAGATCGCAGTTGAATTGATACTAATTTTCAACATCTTTTTAATAAAGTTACTAGAATTTATAAAATTATCCCAAAAATAGTTTAATAATAGTTTCTCGTGTTCAGATCCTATAATTTAGAAATTTTAAAGAGTAATCGTTATTGCTAATCTTATTCACTTCATTTAAATTATAATTTAATGTAATACTTAGTGGAAAATTATCAGTATGCAAACCCGAATCTTGGATAACTTTATAGTCAACGAAATCATTGGAATTTAAATGTTAAGTTGCCAAGAAGTAGTCATTACAATAGCATTAATTATTCACTCTATGAATAAATGTGTTGGACTCTTAATCATTTAAAATTATTAATTCATTTGCTTCTATAAAGTCTAGTAATCTTTAAGTATTATTATTGATTTGTGATTAATTATTACCATAGTTAGGAATTAAGGCATTAAAGTCGCCACAAAGTATATTAGGGTTCTGGTCTCTATTTTTTATGATATTGTTAAGGTATTCATATGCAATGTCCTTATAAATATTTTACTTTTCATTTGTAGGCAAATAACATGATGCAATTATTAAATTTCCAACTCTCACGCTTATAAAATGTCCAGGAAGATTTGAGAAATCTAATTCATTTTAACAAGAATCAAGTTACTTTTTTACTAATAGACATACTCCACCAGCACGTTTATTTGCGTTTTAGTAATAGGTACGATATTGTTCTATAACAATTGGGCAATATGTTTATTACGTTCATGCTTCTTTTATTGAAAAAATGTTAAATTCATTATCAAGGATGAATTATTATAATGCCACCTATTTACTAGCTATTGAGCTTATATTTACATGTCCTATTTTTATTTTCTTAGATTCTTGCGCTTCACCAGGGAGTCCTCCCTAATATATGTAAATATATTTAGTCCCTTATGAATCTCTTTAAATATGTACCAGTTCTTTTTTATACTCAGGGTGCTGGTGGAAATATTAGATCAGAATATAAATTACTTATATCGAATAAGATTCTAGTAGTTTATTGTCTATTTTAATAACATTTTAGTTACTATCTACAGTGCCTTGAATTAAATCTTTATTAATTGTTATATACCTTCCTTGAACATTACTCATTTAATATTAGTTCCTTTTTCACGAACCTTGTCTGATAAAGTTTTAGAGTTAAGGAGATTAAAAATTTTATTATAAATAAATAAATTGGATTATAGAGCGCATAGCACTCTCGTTGGTGCGCAGCTCTTTAAATTAATTTTATTTAATGTCGAAAAAAAATTTATGTCTCTCTGTCCCTGTTTTCCCTTCCTGCAGTCCCTGTAATTTTTCCTTCCAAAGCATAGGATGCAATATGAGATTAAGGGTACATTTCCCCGACCTATAATGAAGAAAGTTTCCTCCTGGCGTTCAGAGTTCTTCAGCTTGTTACATCGGCTTTCTCTTGTCATTGATTTCTCTTTCTCCGATTTATCCTCCGTCTGCGCTTATTTTTTATTTGCCTTGCTGGGCCTCCAAGCAACATCCGAAGGAAAGGGCTTTCCACCCTATTTAAATTTTAATAGTTAATAATTCGATTTTATTTTTTTTAGTCAGTTATTAGTCTTTATAAATTCTTAATGTAAGTTAAACATTACTTTAACTATCTGTTTATATTTTTTTTTTCAGTTGTAATTTCTTCGATTTATTGTGGTTTTTTATTATTTTTTATGTTTTAAGTTTATTCTCTGATATTAAAGTTTCGAATATTTAAGAAGCATTTCATGTTTTTTTTTTCTAGTTCATTGGGAAGTAATTGTTAAGTTTAATAAGAATATTATTCTTTTTAAAAGATAACGTGGTTATAAATATAGTATTTTCATACTTATTCTTATAATATATGAGTTTTATAAAAGTTTTTTTTTTTATTTTATCCAACATTTTTTATTTAATTTATATAATTTTTTTAATATTTATCATCGAATATATGTACAAAGATTCTTTCATAGATCAATTGATTTATAATTTGTTTTTGTTGATAGTTATAATTTTTTAAATTTCCATAAAAATCTCTATATTAAAAAAAATGGATGTAGGCAGTTGTCAGGAGAACCATTGAACATTTGGTGTAGTGTATACTACATAGCAAGTAATCTCTCACAATAAATTGTCACAACAAAAAACAGTGGACAAGTTAGGAAGAAATAACCTTAACTTTCTTAAGGATTCTCACAAGATGTATTAACATTTACATGAAGGACCTACTGACGACTTAATAATTATTCTTTTTCAATTTTTTTTTTTCAAGAGGACAAGTTGCATTTGATCTAAGAGTCGAGATTCATATTTAATAAGAAGATTTCCCATTTATTGAAGGTGACGTATCTTATTATGATAATAAAATTATAACAAGAAGCATGTAAGCATTTTTCTAAAATAAAATATTAATTATAAAAGTGCTGTATGTAAAAGAAGTACTAATAATTTTTATTTATTCAAATTTAATTTTTATCTCTTTGTATTAAAGTCATTAATTTTTTTATCATTATGTTTTGCAATTTTATTTTTTTATGGTTTTTTTTTCTTAAATTTACTATTTTCTCAGTATTCTTATTTCATTTCTATTTAAAATATTTTATTATTTACATTTACATTTTCGTTATATATATATAACTTTTTTGTTTTAATATATAATTATTTTTTAATTCATAATCTTAAAATATTTTTTGTAATATAATATTTTTTTTAATTCTATCTTAAAAATTTTTATAGTTTTAATTTTTTTTTATGTTAAATCTTTTTTTAAATAATAAAAATATTTTATCAATTTTTATTTCAATATAATTAGTTTCTATATACTAAATTGTTTTTTAATCTTTATAAATGGATATCAATCAATGTCCAAACTGTCAAGAGCAATTCGATTAAGACAAGCGAGTGTCTAAGCAATTACCATGTGGTTGCATTTCATGTTTAATTTGTCTTAAAGCAGTGTTTCGACTTACTAAAAAAATAGAATGTGCATATCATAACTAAGTCTATAACATAAATCCTGAAGAGTTACAAGGACATCAAGTTTAAGTACAAGTTCATTAAGAAGTAATGCAGCATTAAGAAACAATAATTGATCAATTGTAAATCAATGATTTGCTTAAGTGGATAAAGAATTACCAAGGCAAGAATTAGAAAGAATATAATAAGATAAAGGAAGTTGTCTAGAACGTTGCTTAATTTATGCATAATATCTAGGCTCTATCGTTTCGTCAGTTATTGAAGATTTTATTAGAATAGTTTGCTAGTAGTAGCAGTAAAGTTTAAAATTTATTGAATCGTTTAACTGAGCTTCAAGCAGTAAATCAATTATAATAAGAGTAAGCCTAAAGAATGAGTTAGTAGTAATAACGTTAACAGTAAAATGGTCAAGCCTAAGAATAATTTTAATAAATATTGAAAGAGATAGCTGAGTTAAAGAAAGAATCGAGTTAGCAAATAGATAAATAAATCTTAAGAAACAATATCTAGGCATGCATGTTAAATATCTTCACATATTTAACTGAGAATGCTAATGGTTAGTCATTAACGTTAAATATGGCAGAGTAGTTAATCTAAAATTTCTTCAAGCAATTTAAGTTTACAAAAGGACTTATTTAGTAATAAAATCCTGTTATGTAATAAAAAATTAAGGTAAAACCTTAAAATAACGATTATTAAAGTAAATAAGAGATTTAGTTTATCCCTTAATAATAATAAGATCAAATAATTACTTAAAAATAAAAACAAGCTATGGTGCAGGCTAACGAATCTCATGTCTAGTTAGATATATTGCAAAAGCAAATAAAAATCATCGACGCCAGAACTTTAATATCAACAATGGAATAATAATTTAAAAACCTTTCAAATAATTTCAAATTTGATAACCGATTAATTGAAGTTTGTTAATAATAAACAAATTTAATTATGCCTCTTATTCAAAATCCCTCTAATATAATGCTTAATAACTAGATATAATTCAGCAATCAAATTTTTCAAAACATCGACCTATCTAACGCAGACCTTTCAGACATCACCTTCACAAACTGCAAATTCAATTATTCCAACCTAACATTGGCCAACCTCCGTAACACTAAGTTCCTTAACTGCGATCTCTCCAACGCCAACCTCTCATCCATAACTTCAGAACACCCTCATATATACACTGGACATATAGCAGCTGTCACTTCAGTTGCCATCTCACCAAACAATGAGTTCATCGTATCGGGAAGTCATGATAAGACGGTGAGACTATGGAACGTCAAGACATGTACCTGTAAGACCATGAGTGGTCACACTAGTTATGTATCATCTGTGGCTATATCCAGTGATTCAAAGTTCATCGTATCGGGAAGTGTAAATTAGACGGTGAGACTATGGGACGTCAAGACAGGTACCTGTAAGACCATGAGTGGTCACACTAGTGTTGTATATGCTGTGGCTATATCCAGTGATTCAGAGTTCATCGTATCGGGAAGTGTGATAAGACGGTGAGACTATGGAACGTCAAGACAGGTACCTGTAAGACCATGAGTGGTCACACAGATTATGTATCATCTGTGGCTATATCCAGTGATTCAGAGTCCATCGTATCGGGAAGTTATGATAAGACGGTGAGACTATGGGACGTCAAGACAGGTACCTGTAAGACCATGAGTGGTCACACTAGTGTTGTATATGCTGTGGCTATATCCAGTGATTCAGAGTTCATCGTATCGGGAAGTAGAGATAAGACGGTGAGACTATGGAACTCTAAGACATAATAATGTATAAAGGTATTTTCGGGACACACATCCTATGTCTTATCGGTAATATTCTCAAGTAATAACAAGTATATCTTATCTGGATCACATGACAAGACCATAAGAATCTGAAACGTCTCTAATGACTAATGCATATGTGTCTTAAACAATTTGGACTATGCAGGAAGTTTATCATTATCTAGGGACAACAATTGGTTAGTATCGAGTACAGGTGATAAGATTTTTGGAAGTTCAACTGAGGACTATGTCATTCGAAGATGGAACTTAGGAAGGATATTGAATGGAGAATAAACAACTAGCTAATAATAGGTAAGTTCAAATCTACCAATAATTATATAGACTGACTGGAGCAAAGTATATGCTGACTATGGATTAAGATTTTAGAATTGCGTGATGGCTAATACTATAATAAGTGTGGAGGACAAGTAGAGATACATCAAGTGATCTATATGGATTTAAACTATTTAATTTTTACATCTAAGAATTTTAAAATTGTTAATTATTTAATTCTAAAGAAGTATTTCTTTTAGTTCTAAAATTAAAAAAGATTTTCTACGTTTTCGAATTTTTTTCTAAGTCTTTTTTGAACTTAATATTATTTTAGCAAAAGTGTAAATTCTTTAAATAAAGTGTTAGAGAAATTTTTAAATGTTTCTAGTGTTAGAAATTTTTAGGAGTATGTTTTAAAGTTTAAAAATTTTTAATTTTTCTATTGTAAGGAAATTTTTTGGAGTAGGTGCAAGTGTAAAAAAATTTTAATTTTTCTAGTGTTAGGAATTTTTTTGGAGTATGTTTCAAAGATAAAAATTTTTTAGTTTTTCTATTGTAAGGAAATTTTTTGAAGTAAAGTTCAAAGTTAAAAAAATTTTAAATTTTCGAAGTGTCAGAAAAATTTTTGAAGTAAGTACTAGAGTTAAAAAATTTTGAATTTTATAGTACAGTGCTAGAAATTTTTTGAACAACGTGCAATTACATTTTGTTATTTATTTATAAAATTTGTTTACGTTTGTTTCAAGCTTATTATTATTACATTTAAGTTGCATAATGATTTTTTACGATAGGGAAAATTTAAAACACTACATTTGAAGGATAGCAGATTAAATTTTTCATTAGATAGAAGCATGAAAATGGCAAAAAGTGTGAAAGCCTTTTTTTGCTCAGCGTTTTACACTATAGGGGTGAGTTGGGACGGAACAAGCTGGGGGATTTCGGGATAAGTAAAGGGTCAGAAAGGAATAATTTTTTTTGAGAAAAAATTTTAAAGTATAAAAGGTTTTTGAAAAAAAATGTGAATAAAAAAAATTAAGACCATTTTTTTTTGATTTTGTTTTTGAAAATTTTGAGTTTGGTTTTGAAAAATTTTTGATAGTGGATTTGAAAATTTCGATTTTGGTTTTGAAAACTTTAGATATTGAATTCGAAATTTTTTTGATCCAGGGTTCAAATTTCTTTTGATTTTGGTTATAATAATTGTTTTTTGAACGGGTTGTGATAAAAATTTTTCGATTTGACATGATATGTTTTTAAAATTTGATTTGTAGAGTTAAATAAAAGGAGAAATAAGATGACGAGCAGCTTTAAATTGCAAAAAGTGTGAAAGCCTTTTTTTGCTCAACGTTTTACACTATAGGTCTGAGTTGGGACGGAACAAACTGGGGGATTTCGGGATTGAAATAAGGTCAGAAAGGAATAAAAATTTTTGAGAAAAAGTTTTAAATTAAAAAAGATTTTGAAAAAAAATTGGAATAAAAAATTTGAGACTATTTTTTTTGATTTTGGTTTTAAATTTTTTGATTTTGGTTATGAAAATTTTGGATTTGGATTGGAAAATTGTTGAATTGGGATTTGAAAGTTTCGATATTGGTTTTGAAAACTTTCAATTTTGTATTTAGGTTTTGAAGATTTAAATTTTGGTTTTGCAAGTTTTTGTTTTTTTGCTTTGAAAATTTTCGATTTTGGTGCATGATAAAAATTTTAAGAATTGGATTTTGGCATTTTTTTTTGATTTTTAGAGCTAAATGAAAGACGAATAAGAGTATTTAAAGCATTAAATCGTGAAAAATTTAATTTTGTTTTTTTGCTCAGCTTTTTACACTGCAAGACTTTTTTCGAAAGGAACAAACTGAGAGAAATCTGGATAGATAAAGGTCCGAAAGGAACAATCTTTCTAAAAAAATTTCAAAATATAAAAGGGTTTTGAGAAAAAATGGGATTAAAAAAGATGAAGGATATAATTCTTGATTTTGGTTTCGAAATGTTTTGATTATGGGTTGTGCTAATTTTTTCTTGAATTGAGTTGTGATAATTTTTTAGATTTTTGGGTAATGAAAAATTTTCAATTTTTAGAGTTAATAAAAGTAGAAAAAGATCCTGAAATAAAAAAAATCTGCTAAGAAGAAATATTTAAAATAATGATAAAATAAATAAAATAAAAATATGCAAAGAAAAGTAAGAAATGATAATAAAAAAGGTGGGAGCCGAGATTGACATTCTGAATCATACTTTCTGGCTTTATGGATAGGAACAAGTTCCTTTAACGAAGTGAGAAAGTCCCTGGTAGAAGTCAACCTTTGGAAAGGAAAGCCTTCCTCTTGATTATCCACGCCTGGTAAGGGCTTGAAGCCTGGCTGCCAATAGCGATAGAGCTCCATAGTAGATGCTTTTCGAAAGCAACAGGATATAGACGATATCACAATGAAGGCAATGTTGGGATCGTAAATGCAAAAAGATGCCAAACGGAATTAATTAAGTTTAAAAAAAAATTATAATAAAAGTAAATCATAGAATTTTTTGCAAAATTAATAAGAGATACACAAGAAATAAAAGAAACATATTGTTAAAAATATGAAAGTTAATATATAAAACAAAATAATTATAAAATTGTATTCGTAGTGAAATTAAGAAAAATAAAGATAAATAAAAAACGAAGTATTGCAAAAAAAAAATGATCTGAGATATTACAAAAGTGAAGAAATAAAGTTAGAGGTTTCAGATTTAGAATTACTAAAACTGGATAAAGAGAAGTTATAAGAATTTAGAAAAGTGAGGAAGTAAAGTAAGAAAAGAAGAAAGAATTTCAGATTTAGAATTACTAAAACTAGATAAAGAGAAGTTATAAGAATTTAGAAAAGTGAAGAAGTAAAGTAAGAAAAGAAGAAAGAATTTCAGATTTAGAATTACTAAAAGAGGATAAAGAGAAGTTATAAGAATTTAGAAAAGTGAGGAAGTAAAGTAAGAAAAGAAGAAAGAATTTCAGATTTAGAATTACTATAACTAGATAAAGAGAAGTTATAAGAATTTAGAAAAGTGAGGAAGTAAAGTAAGAAAAGAAGAAAGAATTTCAGATTTAGAATTACTATAACTAGATAAAAAGAAGTTATAAGAATTTAGAAAAGTGAGGAAGTAAAGTAAGAAAAGAAGAAAGAATTTCAGATTTAGAATTACTAAAACTAGATAAAAAGAAGTTATAAGAATTTAGAAAAGTGAGGAAGTAAAGTAAGAAAAGAAGAAAGAATTTCAGATTTAGAATTACTAAAACTGGATAAAGAGAAGTTATAAGAATTTAGAAAAGTGAGGAAGTAAAGTAAGAAAAGAAGAAAGAATTTCAGATTTAGAATTACTAAAACTGGATAAAAAGAAGTTATAAGAATTTAGAAAAGTGAGGAAGTAAAGTAAGAAAAGAAGAAAGAATTTCAGATTTAGAATTACTAAAACTGGATAAAGAGAAGTTATAAGAATTTAGAAAAGTGAGGAAGTAAAGTAAGAAAAGAAGAAAGAATTTCAGATTTAGAATTACTAAAACTGGATAAAAAGAAGTTATAAGAATTTAGAAAAGTGAAGAAGTAAAGTAAGAAAAGAAGAAAGAATTTCAGATTTAGAATTACTATAACTGGATAAAAAAAGATATAAGAATTTAGAAAAGTGAGGAAGTAAAGTAAGAAAAGAAGAAAGAATTTCAGATTTAGAATTACTAAAACTAGATAAAGAGAAGTTATAAGAATTTAGAAAAGTGAAGAAGTAAAGTAAGAAAAGAAGAAAGAATTTCAGATTTAGAATTACTAAAACTAGATAAAAAGAAGTTATAAGAATTTAGAAAAGTGAGGAAGTAAAGTAAGAAAAGAAGAAAGAATTTCAGATTTAGAATTACTAAAACTAGATAAAGAGAAGTTATAAGAATTTAGAAAAGTGAGGAAGTAAAGTAAGAAAAGAAGAAAGAATTTCAGATTTAGAATTACTAAAACTGGATAAAAAGAAGTTATAAGAATTTAGAAAAGTGAGGAAGTAAAGTAAGAAAAGAAGAAAGAATTTCAGATTTAGAATTACTAAAACTGGATAAAAAGAAGTTATAAGAATTTAGAAAAGTGAGGAAGTAAAGTAAGAAAAGAAGAAAGAATTTCAGATTTAGAATTACTAAAACTGGATAAAGAGAAGTTATAAGAATTTAGAAAAGTGAGGAAGTAAAGTAAGAAAAGAAGAAAGAATTTCAGATTTAGAATTACTAAAACTGGATAAAAAGAAGTCATAAGAATTTAGAAAAGTGAGGAAGTAAAGTAAGAAAAGAAAAAAGAATTTCAGATTTAGAATTACTAAAACTGGATAAAGAGAAGTTATAAGAATTTAGAAAAGTGAGGAAGTAAAGTAAGAAAAGAAGAAAGAATTTCAGATTTAGAATTACTAAAACTGGATAAAAAGAAGTTATAAGAATTTAGAAAAGTGAAGAAGTAAAGTAAGAAAAGAAGAAAGAATTTCAGATTTAGAATTACTATAACTGGATAAAAAAAGATATAAGAATTTAGAAAAGTGAGGAAGTAAAGTAAGAAAAGAAGAAAGAATTTCAGATTTAGAATTACTAAAACTAGATAAAGAGAAGTTATAAGAATTTAGAAAAGTGAGGAAGTAAAGTAAGAAAAGAAGAAAGAATTTCAGATTTAGAATTACTAAAACTAGATAAAAAGAAGTTATAAGAATTTAGAAAAGTGAGGAAGTAAAGTAAGAAAAGAAGAAAGAATTTCAGATTTAGAATTACTAAAACTAGATAAAGAGAAGTTATAAGAATTTAGAAAAGTGAGGAAGTAAAGTAAGAAAAGAAGAAAGAATTTCAGATTTAGAATTACTAAAACTGGATAAAAAGAAGTTATAAGAATTTAGAAAAGTGAGGAAGTAAAGTAAGAAAAGAAGAAAGAATTTCAGATTTAGAATTACTAAAACTGGATAAAAAGAAGTTATAAGAATTTAGAAAAGTGAGGAAGTAAAGTAAGAAAAGAAGAAAGAATTTCAGATTTAGAATTACTAAAACTGGATAAAGAGAAGTTATAAGAATTTAGAAAAGTGAGGAAGTAAAGTAAGAAAAGAAGAAAGAATTTCAGATTTAGAATTACTAAAACTGGATAAAAAGAAGTCATAAGAATTTAGAAAAGTGAGGAAGTAAAGTAAGAAAAGAAGAAAGAATTTCAGATTTAGAATTACTAAAAGTGGATAAAAAGAAGTTATAAGAATTTAGAAAAGTGAGGAAGTAAAGTAAGAAAAGAAGAAAGAATTTCAGATTTAGAATTACTAAAACTGGATAAAGAGAAGTTATAAGAATTTAGAAAAGTGAGGAAGTAAAGTAAGAAAAGAAGAAAGAATTTCAGATTTAGAATTACTAAAACTAGATAAAGAGAAGTTATAAGAATTTAGAAAAGTGAAGAAGTAAAGTAAGAAAAGAAAAAAGAATTTCAGATTTAGAATTACTAAAAGTGGATAAAAAGAAGTTATAAGAATTTAGAAAAGTGAGGAAGTAAAGTAAGAAAAGAAGAAAGAATTTCAGATTTAGAATTACTAAAACTAGATAAAGAGAAGTTATAAGAATTTAGAAAAGTGAAGAAGTAAAGTAAGAAAAGAAGAAAGAATTTCAGATTTAGAATTACTATAACTGGATAAAGAGAAGTTATAAGAATTTAGAAAAGTGAGGAAGTAAAGTAAGAAAAAAGAAAGAATTTCAGATTTAGAATTACTAAAACTGGATAAAAAGAAGTTATAAGAATTTAGAAAAGTGAGGAAGTAAAGTAAGAAAAGAAGAAAGAATTTAAGATTTAGAATTACTAAAACTGGATAAAAAGAAGTTATAAGAATTTAGAAAAGTGAGGAAGTAAAGTAAGAAAAGAAGAAAGAATTTCAGATTTAGAATTACTAAAAGTGGATAAAGAGAAGTTATAAACATTTAGAAAAGTGAGGAAGTAAAGTAAGAAAAGAAGAAAGAATTTCAGATTTAGAATTACTAAAACTGGATAAAAAGAAGTTATAAGAATTTAGAAAAGTGAGGAAGTAAAGTAAGAAAAGAAGAAAGAATTTCAGATTTAGAATTACTATAACTAGATAAAAAGAAGTCATAAGAATTTAGAAAAGTGAGGAAGTAAAGTAAGAAAAGAAAAAAGAATTTCAGATTTAGAATTACTAAAACTAGATAAAGAGAAGTTATAAGAATTTAGAAAAGTGAGGAAGTAAAGTAAGAAAAGAAGAAAGAATTTCAGATTTAGAATTACTAAAACTGGATAAAAAGAAGTTATAAGAATTTAGAAAAGTGAGGAAGTAAAGTAAGAAAAGAAGAAAGAATTTCAGATTTAGAATTACTATAACTGGATAAAGAGAAGTTATAAGAATTTAGAAAAGTGAGGAAGTAAAGTAAGAAAAGAAGAAAGAATTTCAGATTTAGAATTACTAAAACTGGATAAAAAGAAGTTATAAGAATTTAGAAAAGTGAGGAAGTAAAGTAAGAAAAGAAGAAAGAATTTCAGATTTAGAATTACTAAAACTGGATAAAAAGAAGTTATAAGAATTTAGAAAAGTGAGGAAGTAAAGTAAGAAAAGAAGAAAGAATTTCAGATTTAGAATTACTAAAAGTGGATAAAAAGAAGTTATAAGAATTTAGAAAAGTGAGGAAGTAAAGTAAGAAAAGAAGAAAGAATTTCAGATTTAGAATTACTAAAACTAGATAAAGAGAAGTTATAAGAATTTAGAAAAGTGAGGAAGTAAAGTAAGAAAAGAAGAAAGAATTTAAGATTTAGAATTACTAAAACTGGATAAAAAGAAGTTATAAGAATTTAGAAAAGTGAGGAAGTAAAGTAAGAAAAGAAGAAAGAATTTCAGATTTAGAATTACTAAAACTGGATAAAGAGAAGTTATAAGAATTTAGAAAAGTGAGGAAGTAAAGTAAGAAAAGAAGAAAGAATTTCAGATTTAGAATTACTAAAACTGGATAAAGAGAAGTTATAAGAATTTAGAAAAGTGAGGAAGTAAAGTAAGAAAAGAAGAAAGAATTTCAGATTTAGAATTACTATAACTAGATAAAAAGAAGTTATAAGAATTTAGAAAAGTGAGGAAGTAAAGTAAGAAAAGAAGAAAGAATTTCAGATTTAGAATTACTAAAACTGGATAAAAAGAAGTTATAAGAATTTAGAAAAGTGAGGAAGTAAAGTAAGAAAAGAAGAAAGAATTTCAGATTTAGAATTACTAAAACTGGATAAAGAGAAGTTATAAGAATTTAGAAAAGTGAGGAAGTAAAGTAAGAAAAGAAGAAAGAATTTCAGATTTAGAATTACTATAACTAGATAAAAAGAAGTTATAAGAATTTAGAAAAGTGAGGAAGTAAAGTAAGAAAAGAAGAAAGAATTTCAGATTTAGAATTACTAAAACTAGATAAAAAGAAGTTATAAGAATTTAGAAAAGTGAGGAAGTAAAGTAAGAAAAGAAGAAAGAATTTCAGATTTAGAATTACTAAAACTGGATAAAGAGAAGTTATAAGAATTTAGAAAAGTGAGGAAGTAAAGTAAGAAAAGAAAAAAGAATTTCAGATTTAGAATTACTAAAACTGGATAAAAAGAAGTTATAAGAATTTAGAAAAGTGAGGAAGTAAAGTAAGAAAAGAAGAAAGAATTTCAGATTTAGAATTACTAAAAGTGGATAAAAAGAAGTTATAAGAATTTAGAAAAGTGAGGAAGTAAAGTAAGAAAAGAAGAAAGAATTTCAGATTTAGAATTACTATAACTGGATAAAAAGAAGTTATAAGAATTTAGAAAAGTGAGGAAGTAAAGTAAGAAAAGAAGAAAGAATTTCAGATTTAGAATTACTATAACTAGATAAAAAGAAGTTATAAGAATTTAGAAAAGTGAGGAAGTAAAGTAAGAAAAGAAGAAAGAATTTCAGATTTAGAATTACTAAAACTAGATAAAGAGAAGTTATAAGAATTTAGAAAAGTGAGGAAGTAAAGTAAGAAAAGAAGAAAGAATTTCAGATTTAGAATTACTAAAACTGGATAAAAAGAAGTTATAAGAATTTAGAAAAGTGAGGAAGTAAAGTAAGAAAAGAAGAAAGAATTTCAGATTTAGAATTACTAAAACTGGATAAAGAGAAGTTATAAGAATTTAGAAAAGTGAGGAAGTAAAGTAAGAAAAGAAGAAAGAATTTCAGATTTAGAATTACTATAACTAGATAAAAAGAAGTTATAAGAATTTAGAAAAGTGAGGAAGTAAAGTAAGAAAAGAAGAAAGAATTTCAGATTTAGAATTACTAAAACTGGATAAAAAGAAGTTATAAGAATTTAGAAAAGTGAGGAAGTAAAGTAAGAAAAGAAGAAAGAATTTCAGATTTAGAATTACTAAAACTAGATAAAGAGAAGTTATAAGAATTTAGAAAAGTGAAGAAGTAAAGTAAGAAAAGAAGAAAGAATTTCAGATTTAGAATTACTATAACTGGATAAAAAAAGATATAAGAATTTAGAAAAGTGAGGAAGTAAAGTAAGAAAAGAAGAAAGAATTTCAGATTTAGAATTACTAAAACTGGATAAAGAGGTTATATACATTTAAAAAAGTGAGGAAGTAAAGTAAGAAAAGAAGAAAGAATTTCAGATTT